>JABUQX010091245.1:0-27500 GCA_015478945.1 Trachelipus rathkii
GTAGAAAAAATCCATGGATTCATCCAATTCATCCATTCATACATATAGGGAAAAGAAGAGAACATGTAGAAAAAATCCATGGATTCATCCAATTCATCCATTCATACATATAGGGAAAAGAAGAGAACATGTAGAAAAAAATCCATGGATTCATCCAATTCATCCATTCATACATATAGGGAAAAGAAGAGAACATGTAGAAAAAATCCATGGATTCATCCAATTCATCCATTCATACATATAGGGAAAAGAAGAGAACATGTAGAAAAAATCCATGGATTCATCCAATTCATCCATTCATACATATAGGGAAAAGAAGAGAACATGTAGAAAAAATCCATGGATTCATCCAATTCATTCATTCATACATATAGGGAAAAGAAGAGAACATGTAGAAAAAATCCATGGATTCATCCAATTCATCCATTCATACATATAGGGAAAAGAAGAGAACATGTAGAAAAAAATCCATGGATTCATCCAATTCATCCATTCATACATATAGGGAAAAGAAGAGAACATGTAGAAAAAATCCATGGATTCATCCAATTCATCCATTCATACATATAGGGAAAAGAAGAGAACATGTAGAAAAAATCCATGGATTCATCCAATTCATCCATTCATACATATAGGGAAAAGAAGAGAACATGTAGAAAAAATCCATGGATTCATCCAATTCATACATATAGGGAAAAGAAGAGAACATGTAGAAAAAATCCATGGATTCATCCAATTCATCCATTCATACATATAGGGAAAAGAAGAGAACATGTAGAAAAAATCCATGGATTCATCCAATTCATCCATTCATACATATAGGGAAAAGAAGAGAACAAAAATCCATGGATTCATCCAATTCATCCATTCATACATATAGGGAAAAGAAGAGAACATGTAGAAAAAAATCCATGGATTCATCCAATTCATCCATTCATACATATAGGGAAAAGAAGAGAACATGTAGAAAAAAATCCATGGATTCATCCAATTCATCCATTCATACATATAGGGAAAAGAAGTTTCATTTCCATATCGACATTTCTGCCATCCAGAAGTGATCGAAGTTCCTTTACCAAATCTTTCCATTTGTAAGCTTCTGACTTCTCGCTCTTGAGAGCCTCCTTCAGTCTTGCTATTTCAGTTGTTAGTTCAGACACCTGAGATGTGGAATTTATTAATTAGTATTATTATTTCATTATATACTTTCTCACTTAATTAAAAAAGTAGAAAAAACAATGAGTAGGTTACATGAATTTTAAAAAATACTATTCACCAAATTGGACAAACTCTTAAATTGTGTACAGCCATCATAAACAAAAAGAACTTGAAAATTCAATCGATAGATGTGAAAGCAGCGTATCTGCAAGAGAAATCAATAGACAGGAAAGTGTATATAAAGCCTCCAAGAGAGGCTCGAACAGAGAAAGTATGGAAATTGAAGAAGACGGTATACGGACTCTGAGATGCAGCCAAAGTATGGTATGAGAGTGTAGTGCGTATACTCAGTGATCTAAAAGGGATTAAAAGTTTATATGACCCGGCCCTGTTTTATTGGAAAGAGAATAACGAACTGATAGTCATTATGTGTGCCCATGTTGATGATTTTTTCTTCGGAGGAAATGACGTATTTATAAGTAAAATCGAGAGAAGATTTAAAGAAACATTGAAAATAGGGAGTGAAGATCAAAGTGAATTCAAATATATTGGGGTGAACGTCAAACAATCGCATGAATATATTGTTTTCGACCAAATAAAATATATTTAGAAGATAAGAATTCCAGAAGAGGCTAACTACTTGGAAGGTAGAGTATTAAACGAAAAAGAAAAAACTGAATATAGATCGGTGATAGGCCAATTGAATTGGATAGCCCAACATACTAGACCAGATGTGGCTTTTGACGTTAGTATCAACAGTAAAGGAAGCAATAGGAATATCACCGCTCATGATTTGAGAAAAATTATAAGATGTGTAAGAAAATTAAAAAGTAATGATACACAAGTGAAAGTGATGAAATTAAGGGGAAGGAAACTAAAAATAGAGGTATACTCAGATGCTTCGCTGGGATTTAGAGCCGAAGAAAAATCTCAAATTGGATACATAGTGGCAATAACAGACGTCAAAGGAAATAAATGTCCAATATTTTGGAAATAAAAAGTAGCACCGAGGGTCGCACGACCCACTATTGAAGCAGAAACGCAAGCGCTCACGGAAGGTGTAGAAGAATCCATATTTTTGAAAACAATGTGGCAGGAGATAATCGATGACGAAATAACCATAGAGGCTTACACCGATAGTCATACATTGGAAAAAATAGTGAAAGCAAATACATCAACCAGTAATAAAGTACTGAGAATATATATTGCTAGATTAAACAAATGATGGAAAAGCAGGAAATACAAAATATAAATTGGATACCAAGATCAGAACAGATTGAACATGTTTTTACCCGCGAAGGGGTAAAAAAGAATATCATTCAAAAGTACATTATCTCAGAAATGTAAACAGACAAAAGGGATTGGGGGGAAAAGAGAAAGGTATAGACTGATTATTTTAGGCGGTATTAGCTGCTGCAATACAAAGATAAAGAAAGAAAGAAGGATTAATAACAGAAGTCAGAAAATACTTCAACTAATAAGATAAGATTATATTTGATATCAAAGATAGCTGAGAACACTTATTGCACACATGTTATGACATGATACTGATACTTTTCTCTTTCTTTCCCTAACAGATGCATATGTAAAGAAAATCACGCTAGCTTTTGGATATATTTTTTAAAACTAAATATTGATGTATAGCAAAAATCTAAATAGAGAATATTAACTTGATTAATTACTTTAATAAACAAAAATACAAAGGAAAACAAGAGATCTAAGAAAGGGTGACGACAGATATACCCACCTAAAGGCCTTTAGAGCAAATTAGTGGGTAGGAGCTTCAACTAACCATTTGATAGGACTTATATGTCAAGATCTGGATATAAATTAAAAGGTAAAATTCAAAGATTAACCTACTTAGAATAGTAGATCGACAACTACGCAACATACTACCACATATTTTTATATTATATAGAAATATAATTAATCCTAACTATCAATTACCCAATTCAAGGAATAAAAACAGTTTAGAAAGAGTTAGCTATGGTTTATAGTATATAAGTTCTGGAAAAGAAGTAACTTGCTGTGAACATAAATATATACTATAAACCATAGCTAACTCTTTCTAAACTGTTTTTATTCCTTGAATTGGGTAATTGATAGTTAGGATTAATTATATTTCTATGTAATATCAAAATTTGTGATAGTATGTTGCGTAGTTGTCGATCTACTATTCTACGTAGGTTAATCTTTAATTATTACCTTGTCATTTATATCCAGATCTTAACATGTAAGTCCTTTAGGTTAGTTGAAGCTCCTACCCACTTATGTGCTCGAAAGGCATTTAGGTGGGTTATCTGTCGTCACCATTTCTTAGATCTCTTGTTCCTTTGTATTTTTGTTTATTAAAGTAATTAATCAAGTTAATATTCTCTATTTAGATTTTTGCTATACATCAATATTTAGTTTTAAAAAATATATCCAAATGCTTGCGTGATTTTCTTTACATATGCATCTGTTAGGGAAAAGAAGAGAAAGGTATCAGCATCAGGTCATAACAAGTGTGCAATGAGTGTTCTCAGCTATCCTTAAATATCAAATATAATCTTATCTTATTAACTGAAGTATTTTCTGACTTCTGTTATTAATCTATTAATCCTTCTTTCTTCTTTCCTTCTTTAACTTCGTATTGCAGCAGCTAATACCGCTTAAAATAATCAGTCTACACCTTTCTCTTTTCCCCCCAATCCCTTTTGTCTGTTTACATTTCTGAGATAATGTACTTTTGAATGATATTCTTTTTTACCCCTTCGCGGGTAAAAACATGTTCAATCTGTTCTGATCTTGGTATCCAATTTATATTTTGTATTTCCTGCTTTTCCATCATTTGTTTAATCTAGCAATATATATTCTCAGTACTTTATTACTGGTTGATGTATTTGCTTTCACTATTTTTTCCAATGTATGACTATCGGTGTAAGCCTCTATGGTTATTTCGTCATCGATTATCTCCTGCCACATTGTTTTCAAAAATATGGATTCTTCTACACCTTCCGTGAGCGCTTGCGTTTCTGCTTCAATAGTGGGTCGTGCGACCCTCGGTGCTACTTTTTATTTCCAAAATATTGGACATTTATTTCCTTTGACGTCTGTTATTGCCACTATGTATCCAATTTGAGATTTTTCTTCGGCTCTAAATCCCAGCGAAGCATCTGAGTATACCTCTATTTTTAGTTTCCTTCCCCTTAATTTCATCACTTTCACTTGTGTATCATTACTTTTTAATTTTCTTACACATCTTATAATTTTTCTCAAATCATGAGCGGTGATATTCCTATTGCTTCCTTTACTGTTGATACTAACGTCAAAAGCCACATCTGGTCTAGTATGTTGGGCTATCCAATTCAATTGGCCTATCACCGATCTATATTCAGTTTTTTCTTTTTCGTTTAATACTCTACCTTCCAAGTAGTTAGCCTCTTCTGGAATTCTTATCTTCTAAATATATTTTATTTGGTCGAAAACAATATATTCATGCGATTGTTTGACGTTCACCCCAATATATTTGAATTCACTTTGATCTTCACTCCCTATTTTCAATGTTTCTTTAAATCTTCTCTCGATTTTACTTATAAATACGTCATTTCCTCCGAAGAAAAAATCATCAACATGGGCACACATAATGACTATCAGTTCGTTATTCTCTTTCCAATAAAACAGGGCCGGGTCATATAAACTTTTAATCCCTTTTAGATCACTGAGTATACGCACTACACTCTCATACCATACTTTGGCTGCATCTCAGAGTCCGTATACCGTCTTCTTCAATTTCCATACTTTCTCTGTTCGAGCCTCTCTTGGAGGCTTTATATACACTTTCCTGTCTATTGATTTCCCTTGCAGATACGCCGCTTTCACATCTATCGATTGAATTTTCCAGTTCTTTTTGTTTATGATGGCTGTACACAATTAAAGAGTTTCGTTAGAACAAGTTGGAGCATCCATGTAACCTACTCATTGTTTTTTCTACTTTTTTAATTAAGTGAGAAAGTATATAATGAAATAATAATACTAATTAATAAATTCCACATCTCAGGTGTCTGAACTAACAACTGAAATAGCAAGACTGAAGGAGGCTCTCAAGAGCGAGAAGTCAGAAGCTTACAAATGGAAAGATTTGGTAAAGGAACTTCGATCACTTCTGGATGGCAGAAATGTCGATATGGAAATGAAAAGAGAGGAGGTGAGAACAATTGATGGATGAATTGGATGAATCCATGGATTTTTTCTACATGTTCTCTTCTTTTCCCTATATGTATGAATGGATGAATTGGATGAATCCATGGATTTTTTCTACATGTTCTCTTCTTTTCCCTATATGTATGAATGGATGAATTGGATGAATCCATGGATTTTTTCTACATGTTCTCTTCTTTTCCCTATATGTATGAATGGATGAATTGGATGAATCCATGGATTTTTTCTACATGTTCTCTTCTTTTCCCTATATGTATGAATTGGATGAATCCATGGATTTTTTCTACATGTTCTCTTCTTTTCCCTATATGTATGAATGGATGAATTGGATGAATCCATGGATTTTTTCTACATGTTCTCTTCTTTTCCCTATATGTATGAATGGATGAATTGGATGAATCCATGGATTATTCTACATGTTTCTCTCTTTTTCTATATGTATGAATGGATGAATGGATGAATGGATGGATTTTTTCTACATGTTCTCTTCTTTTCTTGAATGAATGGATGATTGGATGAATCCATGGATTTTCTAGCATGTTCCTCTTACTTTTCCTATATTGTATGAATCGGATAATCTGGATGACTCCATGGATTTTTCTACATGTTCTTCTCTTTCCCTATATGTATGCAATGGATCGCATTGGATGAATCCAATGCGATTTTTTCTACATCGTTTCTCTTCTTTTCCCTACTATGTATGAATGGAATGAATTGGAATGACATTCAGGATTTTTTCTAACCATGTTCTCTTCTTTTCCCTATATGTATGAATGGATGAATTTGGATGAATCCATGGATTTTTTTCTACCATGTTCTCTTCTTCCTATATTATGGAAATGGAATGAATTCACCTGAATCCATGGATTTTTCTACATGTTATCTCTTCTTTTCCTTATGTATGAATGGATGAATTGGATGAATCCATGGATTTTTTCTACATGTTCTCTTCTTTTCCCTATATGTATGAATGGATGAATTGGATGAATCCATGGATTTTTTCTACATGTTCTCTTCTTTTCCCTATATGTATGAATGAATGAATTGGATGAATCCATGGATTTTTTCTACATGTTCTCTTCTTTTCCCTATATGTATGAATGGATGAATTGGATGAATCCATGGATTTTTTCTACATGTTCTCTTCTTTTCCCTATTATTATTTACCTCTCTAACCTTTGCATCTCCAGTCATCTGTAATTGCTCCCTAAGCCTTCCTTTTTCTCATACCTTATTATTATTATTATTATTATTATTATTATTATTATTATTATTATTATTATTATTATTATTATTATTATTATTATTATTATTATTATTATTATTATTAGGTGGCTTCCATTCGGGAGAAATTAAAGGAAACTCAATCGGAATTGGATGCCACTGCGGACCGCCTTCACCGCGGAATCGAGGAGAACGAATCTCTTTGCGGACGCTTGCGGGAACTCGAACGACAAACCCGCAGTCAGGCCGCTGCCGCAGCTGCTGCGGCGATAAAGGTTCGAAGGGGTTCTTCTAGTCTTTCTCTCTCGAACAGCAAAAAGAATCTCCCTCGGTTGGATTCCCTGAGTGACCTTACGAATCTTGATCTTAATTTCGATCCCGAAGATATTGAAAGAGAGAGGTACGAATTTAATTATTATTATTATTATTATTATTATTATTATTATTATTATTATTATTATTATTATTATTATTATTATTATTATTATTATTATTATTATTATTATTATTATTATTAAAATAAATGTATTGATTGTATTGGGGAAATAAATGTTGGTAAGAAAATTGTAATGAACATTTTTAACTCTTGTTAAACTTCCCCAACTATAAAGGGCAGCAAAATGTAAAAAAGCTACAAGACTTTCAGCTGGTCCTCCAGTTAACATTAATCACATTTCCTAACATATTAAGAATAAATTCAATTACATTTCAGTTTGGTAGAAGAATTCAAAGACCTTCGTATGAGATTTGAGAAAGCCGTCGGAGAGATCCTCGCCCTGAAGAAGGAAATTCGTAATACTGAGAATCTTCAGGACGATATCGAACTGACTAATCAGAGACTGCGCAATGAATTAAAAACTCGAGAGAGAGATTTTGAATCCCAAAATCAGTTAATGGGAACTCGGGTGCAAGACCTGACCAACAAACTCAGCAATTCAGAGAAACAAGTAAGGGTTTAGAGTTACTCATGACTTATAGTTAAACGTATTAACAATAATAAAATAATTTATATTAACTAGTATTAAATTTAAATGATTACTATTTTACACTGTCCTAGGTTCGAACATTAAAACAGAAACTAAATAGGTCGGAGAGCAAAGAACGACGGAGAACACTGTCACTTAAAGGCAAAGAAAGCTTTTCTCTATCAAAAGACCTCGAAAGCAAACTTACTCATTTGGAAGCAATGGTTAATACTATTCTTAATGAGACAGAAGCAGATTCCGAGGTATATTTGATCTCTTATTTTACATTGAGAAAGTTTTTTTTTTATTGCTTTGTATTTAATTGAAATTTATTTTTAAAATTTAATACCCTTTTATATATATAACCAGTCGCAGAAATCACTTTTAAGCCTACCAGAAACACGGAGGTCAAAGAGCTTTGAGGAATCTAATAGGAGGGCAGCATCAGCAAAGCTCCGGAGGAAGTCTTTGGATGGCCAGACAACCACAGACACTATAAAAACTGTGATAAGAGTAAATGAACTTGAGGATAAGGTAATTTTTTCCAGGGGCTTTGGATGAAAATTCAGTGGGTCGGAGGACCCCAAGGGAAAAACAGTAAAGAAAAATATTTAATTTATTAACAAAGGGTAATAGAATTTGTGTCTTTGCTTAATGAAATTAACAGAATTAACTGATGTGAACGGATTGAGAAATTGATGTAGTGTGTTTACCAATAATTAATTTATGACAACTAATTATTAAGATATGTTCGTAGTACTAATCTCAGAAAATGACTTTTTTTTTTCTCATTTGATCGTTATAATGCTAAATAAAAACTGAATAGGTATTACATTCCAATACACACATGAATTTTCAAGCTTCCTTACCTATAATTTTGTATATAAAGGGTTCATAATTTGTAATTTAATCCAATTATATTTATTGAAGGTGTTGTCGTTGTCAAAAAGAGATCCAAGAACAGTTTCGTCAAACACAAGTTTAAGTTCATGCGGTACTTCACAAAGCGCAGCAGACGCATCTACCAATAGCCTCATTTTGACTAGTAGTTCAAAGTTAAAATCTTCACCTGTTATGTAAGTAGGAATGTTCTTTGATTTTTTTTTTTTCTTTTTATTCAAAGTTTCAATGATCATTTCATATTATTAGCTTTAATCTGTGTTGCCTCAAGACAACTATTATATGCATTTCAATGTGATTTTGAATTCATTTAGTGATAAATAGATACTTTCCTACTACTCATATGCAAGACTTTTTATACCGTATCACCGTGGGTGGTACCAGTGGGAGTAAACTGGCCTAAAGTTTAATGGCAAAGAAATTCACATCTTTACTTTATTAAATCTTCCTTTGAACTTAGTTTTAATTATTCGACATTTCCTTTACTGCTTAATTAATAATAATATAAAAAGATACAATACACATTTTCGCTCTTAAAAGCATATCATTGAACTCATTTTTTTTTCAAAATCAATTCTGTAAATGATAAATGAAATATTTTCAAAGTTTTTTTCTGCAGATATCTTCATTTTGTATTTTTTGTCCGTAAATTTTTTATATTTTGTATTTCCCTATTATATGTGGGGGACTTGATAAGATATATACAGTGCTTACATTTTATATTAACTCAGGTCTCCCTTGAGATCTCCTGCAACCCCAAGAAGGTCGTCAATTTCAAGGACATCAACAAAATCTCCGTCAGAAAGAACATCTTCCTCAAGAGTTACTAGATCAGACTCAGAATCTAAAAATCTAAAAGAGAAGGTGAAATCTCTCGAGAAAGTCCTAACAAATGTAGAGACCAAGGTAAAGGAGTTAGAGTCTCTTCTGTTCCTTCTGTTGTGGTGCTGGTGTTGAAAGTGAAGCTCTGTTGTAAAGCTTTTTGTTGTGTGGAAAACCCTTAATTGTAAAGCTATTTGCTGATTATGCACTTATATCACTGATAGTATATAGATATATTATTCTATATATTTATACATTTTCTATCATTTTAAAAGCTTTACATTAACATATTGTAATTTGTTGTACCCTTTCGATGTGTCCTTCACAGCACAGGCGAAAAACCACTCATTCTCTATCAATGATATATTATATAGGATTTCACAATATCTTATACATTATTATATACATTATTATATTATTATTATTATTAATTATTATTATTTATTATTATTATTATTATTATTATTTTTATTTACTTAAATCTTAAATTAATTATAGCTAAGTCTTATAGAAAGGATGAAAGTATGGAAACTATCGCCACTCCGATTTGAAATCCCAGAGGTTTAGTTTAAAAGCACGATTGGCTAACCGACTTAAATTACAGATATTAAAATAGGCGTTTTTTTCTCATAGTAATCTTCACCCCCTTTAGATATTTAATAGGTTGGTCGGCAGCCGGATTTTGCGCACCGCACCGCACCGCACCTAACAGCTCATCTTTTGTCACCCGCTCCTCTCTTTCATTCGCCCGCGCTCCCGCATCACCCACCTCACCCTCTAATATTTAAAAATGTAACCGCACCGCACCTGGTCGTCGGCCCAACCCCTAATATATTATATATATATATATATATATTAATAATATATAATTCTATATTACTACTACTATAATATATATATATATATATAATATACTATACTACCCTATACTAAATATGTCTATAAACTGATCTATATATATATATATATAGTAAATCAGTTATTAATCCTAGCATAGTAATTAGTTATTCTTAACCTCATTCGTGGGAATACATAAAAAAGATACCCTTTTATCTGAATGTTATAGCGAAACGGTACGTTTCAGTCAGCTTTTTGATAAACTGCTTGTAAGTTCTTGAGTAGTCATTCGAAATTAACTTGT
This sequence comes from Trachelipus rathkii, assembly GCA_015478945.1. Classification (NCBI taxonomy): domain Eukaryota; kingdom Metazoa; phylum Arthropoda; class Malacostraca; order Isopoda; family Trachelipodidae; genus Trachelipus; species Trachelipus rathkii. The sequence continues at coordinate 10,411 of JABUQX010091245.1, forward strand.
GTAGAGAGAAACTTATGTATCAGGAGTGGTAAATGTTTGGAGGAAGATGAATCATGTGTCATCGTTCGCAAAATATAATTCTGAACCGTTGAACAATCCAAAAAGTTATATTATTACTCGGGACTTTGTTCAACTACTACGGAAAAACTTTTTTAAGTTTGATATAATTACTTGGTTGGTTAAAAAATATATTTTTGAAACGAGAGTAAAAGATTTGCAAATGTTCATTGAGGTGAAAGGGATTGATTTAGCGAACACTTTAAGGTTTTAACTATACAAAAAACATATTTTTAAAGCCAAAGAATCGTCATTAGAAATGTACGATTTAAATACTCAAGTTTACAATACACATCAAGGAAAATCTATCATTCATTCATCTCTAAACAAAGTGGTAAGAATTAAACGGATGGGTACAATAGTATGAGAAAGATGAATAACCGCTACTTATTAACTCTTTTAGGTAATCTTAAGGACCATTAAATAACAGTTTGATCGGACTTTGACAGGCTTTCACCTAATAGAATAAGTAGCTAGGCTACAACGGAAAATCGTAATCTCTAACCGATGGCTATCCATAAAAAATTATACTATTTTTACCTCTCTTACTATAACAATCAAAATAGAATGGATAATAATACATAGATCTACAACACTACAATAATAATAATAATAAATAATATAATACTAACATTATACATATTATAATAATAATAATAATATATAATAATAATAATACTAACATTAATAATATATAATAATAATAATTAATAAAATGTAATATTTTTCCTCTCGCTGGCTCCCATTATATATATATATATATAACATATATTAAATACTACATATATATATATAATTTAATTATCATATAATATAATATATATATATATATATATTATATATATATATATATATATATATATATATTATAATTGCATGAGTGGAATTGGGTTTTAACATAGAGCTTTGTGAACATACACTTGTATTTGCGTGTTTGTGTGTGTGTGTTTGTATTTTTTTAATGCTAACTCACGAAGGGGGTGTAATTTACCCTTTCAGCTTAGCGAATGCTTAACGTGTGCCAAGACCATTCATTGTTCTTGTACTTGTGGGGAGGATTCTTTATCCCGTCTTCAGGAGCTAATATCAGTAGCAACACGTCTGTCGCAGTATCGAAGCTCAGTACCGTCCGATCAGAACGCCGTCAGAAGAGTGAGGCCCTTAATTTTAAGGATTAATGATTTACTTAAAGAAAAATCAATAAATTTAGTTCAACGAAGGCACCAGTTAAGAACGATAGGTAAATGGACGAAAGAAGCACAGTTTAAGAGTCTGGCTGAGAGGCTAGCCTTTGAAACAACACTTCTTGCGCAGCTGGCGCAGGCATTGCAGTCTACGCGTAACCCAAAGTCTTTCGAAGCATCTTTTCGTCTTCAGGAGTTAATTGAAGCCCACCGAAAAGTCACATTCCTGGAGAAGAAGCTTTCAAACTCAGAGTTCGATATGGAACCTTCAACGCCGCTCGAGTTTTATTCGAGTCTCCTAGCAGAAAAATTGGTAGTTGAGGGAGATCTTTTAGGGGCAATGAGCCCTCCAGTCAATCAGAAAAGTAGAGCGTCTGCCGTAATAACAGAAACATGTAAAGATCTCACGCAAAAAGTCTTAGAAAGAGAAAGGTCTTTAGAAGAGCTCGTAACTAGGTATAAAGAAGAGAAATTAAGTGAGATTGCTGTAGTAATGGCTCGTGAAACGGTAACTGGAACACAGCCAAGATATGATGATTCAGTTCTTTTGGAAGAGTTTAGGCTTAGAGAAGCATGGGCTATGGCTCAAGATATTCTAACTCAGGAAATCTCAAATCTTGAGACCTCTCAGTCAGTTTTTAGACTTGCTAACCTCCTAGGTCCATCTAAAGATGCAGATTTCTGTTTTGCAGCTAGGTTGAGTACTTCAAATTTAGATCGTTTGCAAGCAGGAGCTGAGGAATCACTTCGTCAGGAGATGGAAGAGTCTGTGTTTACACTTAGCGCAAAATACGAAGAGGTACTTGCGGCATACCGGTCTGGAGATACTGGAGTTATATCGGCAGTTGCTGCAGATATAAATACAGTTTTAGGCGAATTTGCTGCAGTTATTGCCCAAAAAGCTCTTGTAGATGGTCAGTTGGCTGCAGCAGTAGGTACCGATGACGAAATGACAGAATCATTATCAATAGTTGAAGAGAAGACAGATCCAATGGAAGCCGCCGGAGACATTGTAGAAAGCGAATCTCATCTTCTTATGTTCCTTGGAGGAGCAAATGATCCTGTAACAGAAGGACTCGTTACCTCTGCCTTAAGTCAAGCAGAATTTTCATTTATTTACAACAAAGTAGCTGCCTCAAGTGCCGCCGAAGGAACGAATATCTCTAATGCGTTCGCCAGAGATCAAACAGAATTACTAAACCCAACAAACGAACGCCAATTTGATACAGAGATTGATAGATCATCCGTTAGTCAGATATCTTCAGAAGCATCAAAATTACCGCGGTCTCCAAAGCCTAAAAAGCGAATAGAATCCTCCTCCGGTAAGTCAAGACGAGTATCCGACGTGACTGGAATGGTAAACAGCTGCAGACAGTGTGAGGAACTTCGACAGGAGCTGAGCCGACTTAAGAGAAGCGTTGAAGGAAAGAAAATTAAAAAACTAGAAGCAGAATGTTCAAAATGTCTTGATTACCTGAAAACTCTAAAGGTAAGATGAGTGCTTTTGTCTGTGCTATTATTATTATTATTAATATTATTATTATTATTATTATTATTATTATTATTATTATTATTATTATTATTAATTATTATTATTATTATTATTATTATTTAAATGTTGTGATTTCATTACACAGATTTATGCTTTAATCGCGCAAATAACTATATATTTCTAATCACAATTTAAAGTATATGTAAAAGGATGTTTGTAACTCACATGCAATTGTCCTGTACAGCAATAAGCAATAATTTATATAAGCAAGTATTTAGGATCATATTTCCTTAAAAAAAATAATATTTCGGTATTAATTTCTTATGTAAACTAGATCATGGGTGGAAATCATGCTACCTTCACTCAGCTTGCTGCTTATTATTATCCGTGCCCTACACAAGAATTTAAATACAATGGTTACATATTATTCAGACTGATTATTTTGTATAAATTTAAAATTTATATTTAAAAAAACTGATTTTAAATAAAGCGCATATATAATTGTAGTTGTTAACTTCCAAAAACAATAAAAGAAAAAATTAAATCGGAATATTAATTTAGATATATATGCCTTATCGTGAATCATAATGTGTAATGCTAAAATATAAAATCTGCTTTTCACCCATGACCTAGATTCTTTCACTATTATTTTCCATACTAATTAATAACTGTTACAGCACCTGGAGGAAAACCATCGCGAAGAGATGGAAGCATTACAGAAGCAACATCAAGAAGAAATTGACAGGTTAAGGGACCAAGTCAAATACGACCCTCCAACCAGAGATTCAGATGATGAACTTACAGAATTAAAACGTCGTTTGTGTCTTCTGGAGGAGGGATATGAATCCCAAATAGCGGCCTTGAAGAAACAGTACCAAGAGGCTTTGGGGAGTCAATCAGATGTTTGTGAAGAAAATATTAGACAGCGTTATCAGATTGAGATTGAGCATTTACGGGTAAGAAATATGCCATATTTATTTGTAAACCATATTATATAAAAAAAATTATCCGTAAAATGTAATCAGGGGAGGATGTAAGAGTTGATTCTTTTGAATCTAAAATAGTAAGAAAATAATCATCATCATCATCATCTTCCTCCTTTCCCCCAATTGAGGGTGAGGTTAGCAACATAAACCAGAAACAAAATTAGTAGAAGAACATGACATGAAAAATTAGTAGAATAACATGACATGAAAGCACCCCCCCTACCATTCCCTGTATACCATTAAGTGAGAGCTCGTCGCAGTAAAAAAAAAATCCACCCTAGGGTCTTCACAAGAATGCGATGGACCCTCACTGTGGGTATCTCGTCAATGTAGGGTTCATCCCTTGGGCCAGGCGCACAACCATATCCCCTCACAATATCTCGCCATTCACTACTATTATAAAACTACCTTCTTTCTCGCTCTGCTAACTCTCTCCTTTCCTTCAGACATTCCTATACTGACTCGATCCACTTATTCTTCTTCGGTCTCCAAGCCGGTCGATTCCCAGCAGACTTACCACTATACATCCGCTTAACCAACCGACTATCATTCATCCTTTCCATATGGCCAATCCATTTTAATACACTATCGTTTATTCTCTCATTTACGCCCTTCTTCACACCACACAACTCCTTAACTGATTTTATCAATTCTTCTCGCACCTAACACGCCCCTAAGATTGTCTGTCTGAACAGATTGTACTTTAGATCTATGCCTCTTATTCCAGATCATAGCTTCACTACTATACATTAAACCAGTAACAAAATACCCTCATTTAAAACCCTTGCGCACTCAAGACTTAGTCCCTTTATATTCACCAAGAATTTCATTGCACCAGTCGGTGCATTCACAACTTTCCTTCTACACTCTAGATCATCCGCTCCCTTTTCATCCAATATATAGCTTAAATATTTAAAACTTCTTTATTTGTTCCAATTGCTCACTATCAGTCAGTCATACCTCTATATAAGGTAAATCATTCCATTCTTATCACATTTGGTGTAGATCCATAAAAAATTGGGTGAATCTTTCTGAGATTCATTGTTAGCTTCACGAATTTCCAACAATAAATATATGCCCCAGTTGTAAATTGAGCATATTCTGTTTAATGGGTTACTTGTCTGAAGAATGTAAAATATTTCATATGCCTTGTTCGGGATTCGCTAAGCCAATGATAAGCCAACAGGCAAATGTTTCTTGTCCAAAAAAAAAAACTATGAAACTACTTTCAAAAAATACTTAAATTTAATTGTGCAAATTTTTGTAAAAGTTTTCTTAAAAGTTGGTACATTACAGCAGACATTTTTTACCTCGCAAAAAAAAAAAAAAAAAAAAAAAAAAAATACGACTGTTTAAAATATGAATGTTTAATAATGATAATTTAGCAATGTCTTAATGCATCTAAATAAAGATATTATAATAGTGTTTTAATGTGTTTATCTTTGCAGGAACTTTGTGAAAAAGGTTTGACGGCCATGGAAACTTCCCATCGACGCCTCGTGGCGGAGATGGAAGCAAAACACCATAGGGAAATGGAACAACTACAGGCAGAGAAAGAAGAAGCTTTGGCTGAAGAAACTCAAGCAACACTTGCTGCCCTTGACGCAATGCGAAAAGCTCATGAAGCAGAAGTTCAGAAAGAAGTGGCGAAATTTAAAGAAGAATTCCTCCGTCGGGCTGAAAATGGTCTTGAGGGTGAAGTCACTCACTCGCGTCTCCACGAAGAACAATTAGCAGAAGTTCGACGAGAAATCCTCGCTCTTTCGGAAAAATATTCAAGCAAGTGTTTAGAAATAGCAGCAAAGGAACAGAAGGCAGAAAATCTTTTGAGGCAATTGACGGAGCTAAAGGCCCAAACAAAGTCATTGGAAGAGAGAAACCGATTTCTCAAACAAAAACTTAATGTACATTTTAGTCAAATTCAGGTAAGAACTTAATAAAATAATTTTTTTTATATAATTTTTATGTTTAGAATGGAAAAGATTACTTACTTATTGTTTCTGTCAGGAATAATAAAGATAAAATATTAAGGATTAAGTATTGTTAATTTTCCACGAACCTATTAAAAATTTTAATTTGTAATACCTCTCCAAACTTTTTTTTCCCCAAGGCCAAACCAGACAAGACCCCAGCAGAACTTCAGCGTCAATATGAATGCGAAATCGCCCTCAAAGACGAAGAAATCGCGTGGCTTAACCAAATGCTTCAGAGGTCAAAATCGGTAAGAGCATATTTTTACAGCATTAAAACATTTTTAGGAGAATGCAATTTAAGAGTAATTTTAGTACCGAAAAAGCATTACCTTATTATATGTTCAATGGTTAGCATTAACCCCCTCCCCCCACTTTTTTCATAATTTTCCAGATGAAACATTAAACAGTACAATTATGACAGAATTCTGCGTTGGTTTAGCTAAAGCGTGTTTTGTTTGCATGCTAGTTACTCAGTTACTTGAATGGACACAAAAATTGTTACTCGTAATACATTCCTATAATTTATTACAATTTGCGTCAAAGTGTCAAAACACCAGTCTTAATATTTACATATCATTCAAACACAGCAACACATAGAACTGGTAATAAATACAATTATTACAAAAGTATAATTAGATCATCTTAAAACAAAATAAATTACGGTATGATAACAAACCCAAGCAAATTCCAGAAATTAAAATTATATATAATAAATGCATGCCTGACAAAAACTCTCAAGTGGCACTCACTTACAGTTATACATTATACATATACATGCAATATATAATCTACATTTATTTTATAAGGTAGTTAGCATTAATATTTTACCTTATTTTGTCAAACAATGCTTCTTTGTTGTTTCGTGTTTTATATATTTTATTTATTACTATCTGGCAACTTTCATTTATTGATGCTAAATACCGGATAAATGGCAAAGTTAGACAAAATAAGAAATATATTATTGATAACTAATTTATAAACTAAATGTATATATTGCATACATAACACTTGAACCAAATATGAGCTTTATTTAATTGGTACTTAACTGCTTTGCGCATCGTACCACATATTGTTATTTTTGTACATATTTTATTTTCCCAATTATAGGAACATGTTTAACAGACACCGTATCAAAGCATATAATTATTATGTTGTCTGCTGACGGTGCATTTGTAATTTAATGTAATGAAAATGTTATTTTAAAGCAGATACTAACCCTTAATTATGACAATTGAAGTTAAATAATAATAATATGGTATATAAAAAAGCTGATCAGTTGATGTAATAACTATTTAAAGTTGACTAATACGTTAAAATTTATAAAACTGAATAATTTAAAAGTTTAATTTTAATTTGATTATAATATTAGTATAATTTAAACAAACTAACAGATTATACCTATGTACACTACATCGTTAACTAACCTAAGTCACTGTTAAGTGTTTTAAAAATGACTGCTGGACTTTATTATAAAAATTGACTTTAAACATGACATTTTCTCTGTATTTCCATTTCTTGCTCATGAATAGCACGAGTCAGACTTGGGGACGTTGTGCGGACGGCTCGGCCATTTTCTCAAGACTGATAATTGTTTTGGATCAGATTATGTGTCCGCTGTTCGGGACAGATTCCAAAGACAAATGTATACTACTCTTCGAGGTAAAAATATAATAAAACTGAGTACAACAGTGGTGGTTGGTGTGGGTTGTTTGGTAAAATAGTTAGCTGTGGTTTATTTTAGGAAATGGAAACCTTTGCAAAACTTTTGTATGCTTCATTATTTAATAAAGCTTTCGATCTAATCCCGTTACCAGTGTCGATATAAAAATGTAAGACCTATAACTTATTTAAGATTATGTATACCATGTCGGCCGATCTATCGACTCTAATGTAGATATATATCTACAAATACCGATATATATATATATATATATATTATATATATAATATAATAATATAATATATATATATTTATTATATATATATATATATAATAGTATATATTATATATTATATATATATATATATATATTATATATATATATATATATATATTATATATATATATATATATTATTATATATATATATATATATATATATATATTATATATATATAATTATTGCTAGTTTGTAAGGAAAAAATTGATTTGTGATTAGCAACTATGTGGGTTTTCGTGGCGAAAAAATACCTCTATCTAACACACTTGATTTAATTGATTATCCCTTCATTATGGGTATAGTGTGGGCTTTTTTTCTAAGTCAGGAAAATGATTCAATGATGTGTTTTCATTATCTATGTGTGATGTTACTCCTTTTCCTTCGCCATCTGTGGATGCATTTGACGAAGGTAAAATCAGGTGGCTGTAGTAGGAAGCTTTGTTAAATTTATAATTGTGCTTATGCTTCATAAAATTTGGTAAATATTCTGATGCAGATTGGAAAGTTCGATATAAATGGTTCATCTTTAGATTGCTTCCTTTGGAATTAAAATATTTTATTTTTTTTTTAAATTTAATAAAATGATGATTAAGTTCTTTCTGGAACAATTATGATTACCAGAAATACTGGGATGGAATCTAGCTCACATTTTCAAAGTTCATCCAGTTGTGTGAGATGCTAGCTTTAGACTGGGAGAAAAATACTTTCCTTATTTCACACTAATCATGTGAACAAGTGAACGAGGTCTTTATTTCATCGTCTTTTAAGACTTTGGAACCGAAGATAAGGACGGAGGCTAATGCCCAACGAGGGCTATAAATGTTTTTCTTTAGTATATTTTCACGACCTATAAACCCCTTCTCTTCCCCTACGTTTGAAAAAAAAATTCTTTTAGCTACAACCTTGACAAGACTAAAATCCAGAAGAACTTGTAGTAGAGTCGAATGGTTTAAAATATTGTTATAAGTATAAATGAAACATTACAGCTGTAGGGTTAGTATTTTATGGTGTTGGCAATGCTAAATCCTGCTTTGCATGTTTGGGAAATTCAACACATTTTTATTAATTAGAGCACAAAAACTAACATTATAAATTGAAGAGCACATTTGAAACATCGCAACATCTGGGTCTCTCCTCTCACACTATAGTAAATTTTTAAGCATTCAACTCAAAATTCAAATGTTAAAAAACTAAAAAGATAGATTAGGTATAGCTATACGATAAGCAGATGGCACAGCTGACTTTAGTAGACATCAGTGATGATAGAGTAGCATGGCTACTAGATTCAACCAATAATATCAACCATCAATCATTTTCATAGAGTTAACACTGATTAATGATGTTATTTATAATGCCTGTTGACTTTTATTATTAAATTGGCAATCACCGCCTTTTTGCATCACTGCTTTCATATCACACAACAATTAATTATGCACGATTATTATTATTATTATTATTTATTATTATTATTATTATTATTATTATTATTATTATTATTATTATTATTATTATTTTATTTATACAAATTTCAATACTATGATAATTATTATTTTTATTAACGTTTTAATAAATAAAATTAATAAGAACAAAAATTTTTCCAATAATAATAATAATAATAATAATAATAATAATAATAATAATAATAATAATAATAATAATAATAATAATAATAATTTATATTATTATTATTATTATTATTATTTTAGGGCTTGAAGGATCTCGTCAGAGCGGACCAAACATCAGCAATCAAAATGGAAAGCATGTAGGGAAAACAAGCCGAGGTAACCATTTATTATTATTATTATTCATTATTATTATTATTATTATTATTTTGAATGAGTGTCAGAACTCACCACGGCACACAAAGGAGCGGCCAGGATAAGGTTGGAAATTGAACTCTATGGGTGAGTCCTATCATAATTCTATTAAAACATGTCCAAGAAAAAAAGTTATTTAAATATCATGAAGAATAGGGAGTTCCTGAAGGCGGGCAAATTTTGAGTTTTTTTTGAAGTGAGATGATACTCACAAGACATGGGGTGGCCTAGTCTTGGCCGAGCACCGGAATTTTGCGCACCGCACCGCAGCTGTGTGGCGCACCTCACCGCACCGCACCTGGTGCGTCGGCCAACCCTAGGATGGCCTTTTGAACGTGTTATGGCGATGGAGTTCAGTCGATGGCAATCAATGAAGATGTAGTGAACAGATTGCGGGGTGTGAAGACAGCAAAATTTGCAGCCAGGAGGGATATCCCTTGACATGTAGTGACTGAGCGTGATATTGGTGCGAAGATTACTTCCTGCAACCGGTTTCATTCATGATCACTCGCCCAGCACTCCTGCCAGCGAGATAGGAAGCCCTGTCGGAAAGCAGGATAGTAATCAGTTGTTGGAAGGTTGCATTGTCGAATGGTATCCGGGAGACACCAAGAACATCTACGGAAAGAGAAGGAGGCCACTCTGACCTCTCTGTCAGCGGTTTTATTGTCAGTCACCCCCAAAGTGAGAGGGAGTCCACTCTAAAGTGGAGCAGCCAAAGAAATTGTTGTACAGCAGATGCCATTGCTTTATTACAGCACGGGTTTTGACTTCAGGCGCTGAGGGAATCCGAATAAATGACATAAGGGTCTTGGGTTAGAAATAAAATTTGAGAGAGGGAAATCATTAAAACTGTTAATTCTGCAATAAAAATTGAAGCATGAGGGGGTAAGGTATGGGAGGGGTTGTGGTAAGGAAAGACGGCAGACGCACCTACGTCTTCCCCTGCTTTAGAGCCGTCGATAAACACTGGAGTGGATCTGCCGTGAACTGCAGCGAGACAAGAATGATATTTTTAACAAGGCGCCGAGGTGGCTGGATTTGGAAAGAAGGCAGGACCAGTTAAATGGAGGGAGCTGAAAATAGCCTTCGTCATAAGAGAACGGCAGCACCTTTGGCAAAGGAATGTTGAGGAAGTTAAGAATGCTATAAACTGTTTGTAAACGGCCAGTAAGGAGAATTCTGAGGTATCTCTTGCAGAATCGGTGTCAGTGCAGACGGTATTGGGGTTTGAAAGCGAAGATAACTTGTGCACATAATATATTCCCTACGCGAAGAGAGCGGCATTCAACTTCGAGGCTTACCCTGAGGGAGGATTGAAAGGCTCCTGTGGAGATACAGATAGTCTCATTTTGGATGGGATCTAACAGGTGTAGTAGAGATCCACGAAAGACAAACTACATCTTAAAACAGGGCGTGTTCGGCTCTACCCGTACTTTGTAGTTCGGCTACACTACCTTGGTAATAGTTCGCCTCTGTATAGATGTTTCTTTCCACTCCAGAAGAGGGCCTTCACAGGTAAACCCTGCAGGGCTGTTAGGCGGGGGCGCCCCTCATTCCGGTAGGGCAGTGCCGGGCAAATTGACGGTCTGCTCGATTAAGTTCCTGGAGGCGGCTGCAAAACCAGGAGAGGGCGAGAACGAGGGGCTGGTGTTGGAAGGCTCCTGTGGAGATACAGATAGTCTCATTTTGAATGGGATCTAACAGGTGTAGTAGAGATGGGGAAGGCTGATCGTAAACTGCTCAGCCATAGTCCAACTTCGATCGGATTATGGCCATGTGGAGACGTGAAATTGATTTTCGATCACCGCCCCAGGATTTTGGGTGAGGTGAGGTGAGCATTAAGTCAAGCGCATGATGACAAGTCGTTTTCAGGCGTTTAATATGCGGCGCGTATGTATGTCAGGTAGTTATCCAAAATGAGGCCCAGAAATCTCACCTATGAAGTAACAAGAATGGGTGAACCATATAGGGGTAGGCTCGCGGGAGGAAGGTACCAGGTTCCCACGCCTCCCTTTCTTTCGAAATAGTATTGCTGAGGTTTTGGAAGGTAAGTGGAAGAGGTGTGAATTACCTCAATGTGAAATGTTTTAAATGTTTAGTAAGAGTTGTCGTTCAAGAAATGCTTGCCTGGCACCGGCAATGTATAATGGCAGGTCATTAGCATACAAGGAAAACTTGACCGTCGCTGGGATGTTAGTAACTACGTCATTCAATCCGAGAGCAAATAATAATTCATAAGCTTTTTCAAAGTCAAAAAAGACCAAGAACCATTCCGCCGGTTGAGAAGGCTCTCAAATGTCATGGTCCAGTCTTAACAAGGGATCAGTGGGCGAAATGGAACTTTGAAAAAGCCTGGCGACTCTCTAGAACAGGGAGAAGGTGGCCTGCAACCATTTTCTCCATTAATTTGCAAGTGTGACAAGTCAGAGATATTTGGTTGTCTGCTATCTTTGGATCTTTCCCAGGTTTGGGAATATAAATTACAAAAGCTAATGTCCGCACAGATAGAAAAAGAGGATTCAATCCAGATCCAGCAGGAACGCGGTTGCAAAAGGGTAGATATAGCATTATATACGAATGATGTCTGGGCAAGGGGCTCCTTCTTTGCAGTTTGAAGTGTAAAAAGACGGTTATAGGTATAATCTTCTCCTTTCATGATTGAAAGGAAAATGGCTGATACAGTCAAATCTATAGTGGATGTAAGGGGACTAATCTTGAGTGGGATAGCTCGAGTGGCTAGCAAAGCTATAGTCTAATGCATCTGCAACATCTGCTAGAGCAGAGACTGTATCGGTTATATCAGATCCATAAAGGAGGACTGTGGGTGTAGAGCTGTTACAGCGGCGAGATAGTTTCTGTACAACTTTCCACATTGAATAATGTAGAGTTGACAGTCGAAATGTAAGTTCGAAAGTATTGTTTACGCGTTTGGCGATTGATTGGGCGAGATTTCGAAGCAGCCGTTTTGAAAATAATCATGTTTGGGGTGGTGCGGGTTCATTTATATTGCCCGTAGAGATTTTAACACCGAGTTCGGTGCGAGTTAGAATAAGGCTATTGGGTAACGGTCGTCTCCAATACTTCAGATAATTTCAAAGCGGGAGCATGTGAAGCGATCCGTAATAGAATGGAGCAAGAAGATATATCTATACAGGTGGAAGAGTGAACGTCTAAACGTTCTTAGTATTAAGGCATCTCAGTGAAAAGGGGGGAGCGACTAGAAGATCGAAAAGGATCTTAGCCTGGGCGAGGTATGGATTCACCACACACAGGGTGGCAAAGGTTGAAATCTCCTAATATAAAAACCGGAGGGTGGAGTTGCATGAAAAGGTAGACTAAGTCGGGCCCTGTGAACTCGGTACTGGAAGCCTAGTAGATCGAAGACAGCAATCGGTGGACAGATGGACTCGTGCTACCACTGCGTGAAGTCAAGTTCGAAGAGGAACTTGAGAATAGGAGACAAACCAATTAATAAGAATTCCGCTGAATCTGCTATCATTGTCACCTCGTTCTATAGATGTTAGCAGCGACTTGTATTCCAACGGTTGGAAGAAGTTTCGATAGCATAGTCGAAGTTCCTGCAGACATATACACTTTGTTGTACATAAATTTACCAGTTGAACGAGTTCTTCAAAATTTGAATAGTCACTACAATTCCATTGAAGGAAGGTGGCCATACTGTGTTTGTTATGAGTATTAGGAAGATGGTCTTGAGACTATTGTCTCCATGTGGTTAGAGACAATGTCAGTAGAAGAAGCGGTTAGGGTGGAGTGGTTCGACTAGGGTTGGGATTAAAAAAAAACCGTTCGTTTTTTTTTTTAAAAAAACACGTTTTTTTTTAAAAAAAGACCAATGGCCAAAATTTTTGGGTTTTTTTTTGATTTTTTTTTAAATTACTTATTTTTCATATATATCAAGTCTTTTTAGGGTATTTAGCATTAAAATACAGTAATACAATATGTTAACAGAGTATAACAATATATATATAAAGTAGATTTTAGTACTTAATAAAGTTTTTATTAGTGCTCTAGGGCATATAATTATTACATTTCACATGATCTTATTATTATTATTATTATTATTATTATTATTATTATTATTATTATTATTATTATTATTATTATTTTTATATATATATATATATATATATATAATATATATATATATATATATATATATATATATATATATATATATATATATATATATATATATATATATATATATATATATATATATATATATATATATATATATTCTTCATCTACCTTTTTCTCCAAGACTGGTGTAAGGTGCGTAACAAGGCATCAGAAAGAAAAGCGGAGAAGAATTATGACAAAAGTCGAAAGAAGCTATGTACCATTAATTAGTAAGGACTCGTCGCAATCAGAAAATCCACCCTATAGCTTCACGGGACTGCGACGGACGCCTCACTATGGTAATCGTCAGTGTAAGGGTTCATATCCCTTGACCCAGGTGGGCCCACAACCATACCTCCTCCACAAAACCCCGCCATTCTCCTCTTATTTGCACCTTTATTCTCGCCTCTGCCAACTCACTTTCTCTCCTTCAGACATTCTTTACTGATTCACTCACACTTTTTCTTCGATCTCCCAGCCGGTCGGTTTTCAAACACTCGCGCCACTATACATCTGTAAAAACCAACTATCATTCTCCATCCTTTCACATGACCAACCATCTCAACATACTTTCATTTATTCTCTCGTTTACCCCTTTCTTCACACCACACAACTCTTCTAATATGTTCATTCCTCATTTTATCCAATTCTTCTCAGCACCTACAATGCCCTAAGATTGCAAATCTGAACACATTGAACTTTAGAAATTGATACTCTTATTCCAGACCATAGTCTTCAACTACTATACAAATAACACAGGTAACAACATAAACCTCATGTAAGACCTAGCGCACTAAGAACTTAGTCCCTTTACATTCACGAACGATTAATTGCACATGCCACCTTCCTGCCATTCACAAACTTTCTACTAATCTCTGCATCATCGCGTTCCCCTTCTCATCCAACTATACCCTAAATCATTTAAACTAGACCACTTGTTTCCAGCTGCTCACCATCTAACTACTTCACACCGAGGACTGTCCTCGCTCCCAACCATAACCTTACCTCTTATCTAGTTTTTACTTTCAAACCCTCTTTTAACACCTGCCAAATCTCTCTACGCAATCTCTCAAACTCTTCAGATTCGCCACACAAAACCAAATCATCCGCATAATAGGTAGGGCACCTTCACTATCTCCATCATTCTAAACACCATTTCCTGTACGCCCACCTTCAATTTTTCATAACCCCCCATCCATATACAACTTGAATAACAAAGGAGACATAACAACCCTGCCTTACTCCGCTATTAATACTAAAACCAATCACTTTTGACACATTTATTCTTAACACACGCCTCACTATCGTATACATACTTTTTGATTCCATTCAGAAGCCTATCACCAACCCTTTATATCACTAAACCACCTGCATAGACCTTCCCTATTAACCCTAATCATACCACCTGTTGCAAATCATAAAATCTAAATACAATTTATTCTTCCTCTCCTCATCATTCTCTATCTTTGCTTCAATGTAAAGATTTGATCCACACATCCTTACCACTCCTCCTAAACGCACCTTGTTCTTACCAATCAGTCCTTCAGCCACTCAGTGTCATTCGGCGCACTCTTTCAACCAAATACCCAGCATATATCTTCCCTACAACACGTCAATAAACTAAATCCTATAATTTCTACAGTTCCCTTTATCTCCCTTACCCTTATATAAGGTACTATTACTGCTTCTCATCCAATCCCTTGAACTATACCTTCCATAAACGCTTTATAACAACTTCAAGATCCAATCATCACCATCTGCCTCCGTTCTTGATCATTCCACCAGTAATTTCATCTATACCTGCGATTTACCATTCTTTCATTTTTCTCATAGAACCCATTTCCTCCTCTTTGCTAATAACCTATCCCCCCAAAATACTCATTCCTTCTTGTACCATCCAACCCCACACACAGTCATTATCAACTCTTCATTACGCCAATATTAAACAGATTTTCAAAGTGTTCTTTCCACACTCCTCACAGCATTTCATCAGTTACAAAAACACCATCCCTATTCATTATTCTAAGCAGGTTCCCCTTATTCTAATCTTAACCTTTGGAGCTTCCTTCCAGAAGATCTTTCCTTTTTCCTTGTATGTCCTCATTCATCTCCTTCCAAACTGTTCATTTACCTTTTCTTTCTCTTACGTATGCTCTTTTTGACATTCCTTTTTTCGCTCTTAATTAATCTCCAAGCTTCTTTCTTTTGAAACTTCATATTTGCTTTTAGTAACATTCAACCACACTTCTTTTTTACCTTTAACCGTTCATCACCTTTCATTCCACCACTCCTGTTAACATTCTTACTTCCCTACTTTAGCACACCCATCATACTTCTTTTGCACTGCTAACATTGCTTCCTTCTTGCCTTCAGATTTATTCAGTTTCAACTCGTTTCAGAATTCAATTGATTTACTTGCGAGCGTTCTCTACATACTTATCCTTATTACCTGTTCACTAACTTCTCACTCTTAATTTTACCCACTTCTTCCGTATCACCTTCCTCTCCTCCATGTCCCCACTGAACTTTAATTTTACATAGTACAACATAATGATCTATTCCCATTCCTAAACCCTCACTGATTTAACATCCAACACAATTTACTTCAACATCTCCTTTCTTCACCACCAAAATCAATCATACTTTTTAATTTGATACCCATCTCTACCAAAACCAACTCTAGTATACTTGTGGTACTCTTGTGTTTAAAAGAAAGTATTACTTACACACATACCTCTCCCCTCACAGAAATAATCACCTTCCTACCATTCCCATTTTTCTCCTGACACCAAAACCACCTGTTATACCACCTTTTTTATCAATTATATATATATAGTAATAATATATATATATTATATAGTATATATTATATATATATATTATATATATATATATATATATAATTATAATATATATATATAATATTATTATATATATATATATATATATATATATATATAATATTATATATATATATATATATATATATATATATATACACTGTATATATAAAATCCGTATTAATAGTCAATATTTAGGCGCTAGAAGGGGTATTGGTACTGCTTTAATAATTTTAAAACATCTTTAATATCTCAAAAGAGGGTTAATTTTAAATAAAACAACAAAAAAACATTTTGTTTTAAAAAAAAACGTTTTTTTTTTATATAAAAAAAACAAAATTAAAAAACGCTGTTTTTTTCCAACCCTACTCAGGTACATCAAGTAATCAAGTAAATCCTGGGTGGTAAGGAATGTCGTATTATTATTATTATTAGTAGTAGTAGTAGTAGCTGACACACGCAAAGAATTTTAGGTATTTGTTTTACATATTTGTATTATTATTATAATCTACCTTCTTTTCCCCAATGACTGGGGTAAGGTGCGTGATAAGCCCAACCTTACCGCCCCCTTTTATACCTATTAGTGAGAACTCGTCGCAGTAGAAAAATCCACCCTAGAGCTTCACGGCTGCGGACGGACCTTCACTATTGCCATCTC
>JABUQX010091245.1:32500-34788 GCA_015478945.1 Trachelipus rathkii
AATTACAACTATTTATTTCATGGAACTATCACAACTCGAGTAGTCAAAAAAAAACTTGTGATTTTCGCAAAATAGGCAGCCTTGAGCAGTGGTTTTATTCAAGTCAGTAGTTGATACTTGTGAAGAAAGAACATTTGGTGTGTGTGTGTGTGTGTGTTTTGATAGTATTGTTATCAATAAAACTTTGCTTTAAAATCCAGTTCTTTTTCTGTGTTTATATTTTAGTATTGTTTGAAGTGTCAGGGTTTTCTGTGTGAATATCAGTCATTTTTTTAAGTAAAGAAGCTTGAGAAATTTTAAATATATATATATAATATATATATATATATATATATATATATAAATATTATATATATATATCTATATATATATATTATATATATATATATATATATATTATATATATATAATATTATATATATATATATATATATATATATATTATATATATATATATATATAATCTAATAATATATATATATATATATATATATATTATATATATATATTCTTTCTTTCTTTCTTCTACTTCCTTTGCCCCAAGATTGGGGGTAAGGTGCTGTACACACCATCAGAAAAGAAAGCAGTAGGAGAACATGACAAACGTGAAAAGAAAGCCCCAGCCTTACCGCCCCCTCTTATACATTTTTGTGAGAGCTCGTCACAGACAGAAATCCACCCTAGAGCATCATGGGACGCGACGGACCCTCACTATGTAAATCGTCAATGTAAGGGTTCAATCCCCTGGCCAGGTGGACCACAACATGCCCCATCACAAAACCGCGGCATTCTCTCCTATCACGCACCTTTATTCTCGCCTCTGCAACTCACATTTCTCTCTTCAGACATTTCGTTCACCGACTATCCACTTTCTTTCGTCTCCCAGCCGGTCGGTTTCCCACCACACTCTCCACTATACATGCGCTTAACAAAACCGACTTTCATTCATCCTTTCACATGACCAAACATCTCAACATACTTTCATTTATTCTCTCATTTACTCCTTTCTTCCAACCACACGACTCTCTAATACGTTCACATTCCTCATTTATTCATTCTTTTCCACGTCTAGCATGCCCGCTAAGATTGTCCATCGACACAATTGAACTTTAGATCTATCTTCCTTATTCCAGACCATGTCTCACTACCATACATATAATATATATATATATAATATATATAATATATTATATATATATTATTATATATTATATAATATATATATATATATATATATTTATATATTATATATATATATATATTATATATATATATATGATATCATATATATATATAATATTATTAACGATAATAATTTTGAACTTTGTTCAAAGTTTTATTTTATTTTTGAATTTTAAATAAATTTCACATAGAAAATTTCATGAATCCCATACTACATTTCTTTATTATTTCAGTTTTATATGATTTTAAGGCTATGCCATACAAATTGGGTGGATTTTAGATTTATCTTTATCAACCCTTATATAAATTATTTAAAATGTAAATTATTATTATTTTTTTTTTTTGAGTGAGTGTACTGAGGTCGTCACTGCTCACTGGAATGCGGCAATATTGGGATAGGAGGACCTGTCTAGGGGACAATCTCTAAACTGAACCTGGAAAGTCTTTGCTAGCAAAATGTTAAACATTTTATACAGCAAATTCAGTTCGAGAAGGATTGCTATAATGCTGGGATAGGTGTACTCGTAATGGGACGACCTCAAAACTGAATGTGGAAAGGTGCTGCGAGCAAAATGTTAAATCATATACAGTAGATTTAGTTTGTGGAGGAATGCGATAATCGAATTAAAACGGAAAGATGGGGAGTCAACTAGGAGAGATGGTAGTCATAAATCATGGGGTCTGGAACATAAGAGGGGGAAAAACTTTTGGCAGATAATTGAGAGAGCAGGATAGTCTATAAAAACATTCTGAATAGTAGTGAGCATATGAAGTTTAACTGATATGTAGGAGGGGGTTCTCTGGACATGAGGTAGTCATGTAGTCATGAGTAAAATTTGTGCGGCCGATGCGGAGATGGATCAATACCGCATCTTGGTGGCGTTGAGGGCGGCAAGAAAAGGGCCACTCCCCATGGGTTGGTTTTATAGGGCAGAGTTTCTCCATGCGAGTATCTCACTCCCAGTACTCTTTCCAGGTGGATCGAAACCCACTGCTGATGTGGGGGAGATAGTCGGATGAAGAAAGGTAGTGCTCTTTCAAAGCATTAGGGAGAAATTCCGGGCAATAAGGATAAGGGCATTTCTTGTAATAGGATCCTGTAATGA
>JABUQX010091246.1:0-15000 GCA_015478945.1 Trachelipus rathkii
GTTCGAAAAACAAGCGGAGGCGAACGACATCCCTATGGAAAAGCGAGCATTTGTTTTAGGGTGTTTCCTTACAAGTAAAGCGGTCAGTGTGTTCAACAATATGACTGTTGAAGAGCTTAAGAACTATTGAAGGTTTAAAAAGAGCGTTATTAGAAAGGTACGGACTTACTGAAAGTGGGTACTGTGCTAAGTACAAAACCATGAGTCCTACGGAGGATGACAATCCTAGGGTGTATCTACAAAAGATAATTGAAGCTCTTAAAAAGTGGATTACTGCAGCAAATGTAACACTGACACCAGATGATCTCATTGAGTTTTTCTCAGTTGATAAGTATTTAAATACTGTCCCAAAAGAACTCGCGACTTACCTAAGGGAAACGAAGAAGAAAATACCGGAAGAGATAATAACTAGTTCAGAAGGATATATGGAAGCGCATCGTATAAAGTTCGTAACAAACAGTCACACACGAAGTCACAATCACGCAGATAAAGGTCATAATAACAATAATAATTTTAGATCGAGAGGCGGTGGTTACTCGACGAATAGTAATCATAAAAGTAGCAACCAACATGCATCTAGAGCAACCAACAATGAAAGCAAGATCGGAAGTGGGAGTGGCGACAGACAGGGTCATCGTCGCAGTAGCAGTGAGCCCAGGGAGGTGATCACGTGCTTTAAGTGTCAAAGGAGAGGGCATCTCGCAAGAGACTGTAGAGTCCCTCCTTATTTCAACAGCAGTGGTAGAGGACAAAGTAATTCAGGAAAACAGAAGGAAGAAGCAAAGAGCACGGGAGCATCCGGAGTCTTTGATAGCGGCAATAAAGTCCTGAATGGTTCAGGTGAAGAGCCGAGTCTCCTGAATGAAATAGAGAAGGTGGAAAATGACGAAGTGTCACACCTACCTGTAACGTATGGGACGGTGAATGGCTATCAAGTCAAAACCCTCCGAGATACCGGTTGTAACGTAGTAGTTGTGCGAGAAAAATTCGTACCGAAGAGGTGTTATGTTGGAGACAACATGAAAATAAGATTGTTGGACGGTACGGTGATTGAAGCTCCTCTCGCAAGTATTGATGTGGATACCCCTTATTACGTGGGTAAGACAACCGCAGCAGTGCTGCCGGAAGTCGTATATGATTTAGTCATTGGGAATGTCAAAGGCGCATTGCCCCTAAGTCAGCCTAATCTCGCATGGGAGTCGACCGTGTGTCGAGGGCTCGTAAGTAGAGTCAGCCATAACGCATGAGAAGTTTGCTGTCCGCCAGCTGCGAAACGCTGAGGAAGCATTACACAAGAAGAATCTTGATCAAACCAAATGAATAAATTTTGGACCTGGCGAGTTTGGGGTGAAAGTAATATAAAAGAAGGGAAAACGGCGTCAGTGCCCAAGACAATCCTTGGACGTCAATAATAAAGATGTCGAGCCAACCGCGGAGCCATCACTGAATGTGATGATAGGGTCCCAGCGTTCACCTAAAGATGAAAAAGTTACAGGAAAAGAAGAAGTTGACGTCCCTACAAAACCACTAAGAGATGTTGAAGAAGACACAGGTATAACAGATGTCCAGGTGACATCAGTTGAAGAAAGTACACATTGGTCTGATGAAACAGATCGTACTTACGGAGATGGTGAGATATTGAGAGGTGATGCAGTCGTTCACATACAAAGTTCTGAAGAAAAGAATGTTGTAGCTGTGGGTGAAGGGGAAATAACCCATGGTGATGAAGTACAAGAACTTATTAGCGATCGGGAGACTTTTAAAAGTAAGCAGAAAGACGATGTCACTCTACAGAGGATATGGAGGTCAGTGGAAAGAGGTGAAAACAAGTATATAGTAAAGAATGGTGTACTATTTAAAAGAGTCATGGAAAACCAACAGGAGAGGTTTACTTTGGTTGTACCGAAAGAGTATAGAAGCAGAGTTATGAAGGTGGCACACGACGAAGTCTTCGGTGGTCATCAGGGGGTAAAGAAGACAATGGGTAAAATTACCCAACAGTTCTTCTGGCCAAACATATATTTAGATGTAACTAAACATTGTTACTCATGTGATATATGCCAGAGAACGTGCCCGAAAGGCTCAGTGAAGAAGATACCTCTGTGTCCAATGCCCATCATTGAGGAGCCGTTTCAAAGAGTGATAATCGACCTGATCGGACCAATCTCACCACCATCTTCAGAAGGGCATCAGTATGTCCTAACACTTGTGGATGCCGCCACGCGCTATCCTGAAGCTGTACCTCTAAAGAGCATAACTGCACAGAAGGTAACAGAAAGCTTGGTATCGATTTTCATGAGGTTGGGAGTGCCAAAGGAAATACTCAGTGACAATGGTAGACAGTTTACATCTGATCTAATGAGGGATGTAACAAAAGGATGCTTAATATTAGAGCAGAAGTTTTTCCCAGCATATAACATCCAATGAGTGCAAGGCCTCACTAGAAAAGTTTAAAACGGTACATTCCTCGACCACACGCACTCGATAGGACAATGGTATACGCGCACTGTTGTTCAGCTTGAGACGCAATTGGCTCTGTAGGTTGTAGGTGAAATAAAATTTCATACGACTAGGATTGTGATTTGCGATATAGGGAGGCTTCCTCTCGTCATAGAGGCTGGACACTTAGTTATAGGCAGGTGTTATTTTTCCCCATTTATCTTGAGCTTTATCGCCCTGATTTTAACGTTGAAAAAACTTAGTGACGACGGTCACGATGCATTTATAATTTTGCATGTAAATTATGGGCTTAGGAGATATTAATTCACTGAAAGCGGTCACATAAGTGTCTTACATAAATTATTACAGGTATGTTTTTATGATACTATGCACTTTAAGAAGGCTTATTATATAATCGGAAAACTCCAGAAGTTGTTGATACTTAAGATAGAAAACTTATTAGGCTTCACTTATGATGACTCAAAATTTCACAGAAGAGATATTATACGTTACATAAGGTGCCCGCTCGAAGACTTCAATAGAAAACTGAAAGTAAGAGAGACTTTACTTCTCGTTCTCTTCTACTTATTATAGACTTACAGAGCAAATATATTAAGATGCTCTGTATATATTAGAATGGAGGCGTAGGCCAATACACATTGGTGGGAAGTTGTATGGTAAGATAAATTATCTTAAGATAATCCATTAAGTGTTGAATTATAGTGATTTAAAAGTATAACTTATCACATCAATTTACTGTAAATGAGATATATTGTGAGAGTGAGATGATGAATGCAGAGAATAGATAGAGTAGGTCATAACATCAGGTGTAATAATAATTGAGTTAGCTTCTTTGACAGTGATCCTATAGATACTTGAAAAACCGAAGTAGTAACATCACGTTAGATGGTAATGGATCCCATACGTAATGGTTCAAAAAGGAGTAGGCTTGATCCGATTACTAAGTAATTACAGTTAAGTATTGAATAATAATCAGATGATTATGAAGGAGTTAGTTAAGTTAATGTAAGATCTTTAGAGAATTGTCGCGATTGATTAGCGTAATTTTATGTGTCTACACGACGATAGCACACTAGAGCTAACCGGGGGAGATTAAGGCTATAGGTGGAGGCAGGAATAAGCACATTAGGTACCTTTCGTGTTACTGGGTATCCACCGGAAGCGCCGCCCAGTACAAGAGCTGAAGTCCGTACAGACGCATTACCTTTCGATTCCTATCGACTCTAGATGACGGCACTATTTGTATAGAAGGAAACGAAATAGATGATAAAAATAGAAGGATCTACACTGTAGTCTCTCCACGTTCATCAGGATCGCTTATATACGCTATTCAGCGACTATGTAGATTCGATTCGTACACAGTAAGAAAGGACGGAAGTAATAGATGCAGTTATGTTCGAGTACTTCACTTATTGAGGAGATTCACAATGGTATCTAGAGATTTACTTGTTTCTTGATCGCTGCAGCTAACCGAGATACCGTATCAATACGGAGATCTATTACTAAGAAGACTCTTATACTTCCTACTACAAAAGTTATTATTCCAAGTTAGACATGTATTATTTATACATAATTTGACTTATGGTACCAATAGAGTTACTATTTTAGCAGATAAATATATATATAATAAAAATAAATTAGCTCATTGAGGATTGCTAATCTAAACCGGTTTTTCAAAACCTCAGAATAGACGGAACATTTATTTCCCATTAACTCAAGCTGCCAATTCGGTATGTTGTAGATTAATTTGACTAGGAGCAATGGTACATTGTTAAGGTCTACTGTACGCTCACAGGATTCTGGATGGAATTATGAGATACGGACTTTTTATTATTTATTGACGATAATCATCAGTCCATTACTCAAACCTGGCGCGATGCTTTATAACGATCTAACGGGATTGTATGACTGATACTTCAATAGACTTACTAAAGCGGAGGGATATCCTAACTACATCAGTTTGCAGACGAAGTGCCGAGTTACGCCTCGTCGAGTGTTGAGTTTTTAGGTCATTTTATTATTGGCAATGGCACTAAAGGATTACATGAAGACAATAATATATATATATATCAAAATTAGAGAAGACAGAGACACCTAAGAATACACGTCTGGAATAAGACAAGGTCACGTCATATTTCATTAGTGTGCTCTCACTTGATATACTTATTCTACACTGCTAGCATTTGTATAATTGGTAAAGGTGGATATCTCTGCACTCACTGATATTGTGCAGCGCGATGTGCCACAGAACTTTATGACAAGAAGCGGTGAGCCACAAAATCGGTAAGAGAATAAATAAGAAGAAAAAAGAGAGATACCACAATAGATACAGAAAAAAAAAAAAAAAAAAATATGGAACTCGTTTGAGACGCTTAATTAGCAAGCAAGCGTATAGAAGACTCACTGAAGCACTCCACTCCTTGAATAGATGCCTTTGAACATATGGAGAAATTAACTATAATACCCACAATTTAGAAGCTGAAAAGTGAGATTAGAAGATACTGGCATTTAAAATGTGAGAGTTAATCGTCCTCCTACAAGAGACGGAGGTAATAGACTCCATCCGATCGCATATGGAGGAGGGCCTATTGTTAAGTATAGTGGATACTACTATTGCAGAGGTATTCGGATCTTATTATAAGATAGAGAGTGTAACATACCTGCATAGTTTAATATTCGTTTGCGACTCTTATACAGAAAATTCGAGCCCATACGCATCTACGGCGAAGGAATTGGTAACATCCTTACGAGTGCCGACCAGGCTCAAGACTGACGGCTATGAACCAAGAAGAGGGTATCCGCAACCACACTATCACGCGCACAACTGCCCACCTGGTCTTTCATCCTTGCACCACAGTCTCCCGCATCTCTCACCTAACTCATCTAAGTCGCGCGCCCAGAGATGCCACACGTCATAGCCTGACTACTCTCAGTAGGCCTCATCATGCCGACCAGATACATTGCGGCCCTTCTCCACCCATCCAGACCGCTCTGCTACCTCGAACGAAGGAAGCACCCTATGCTCTAACTGAAACCCAAATGTTTTCTTACACCATCCCATCCACCGCCTAACATAACAGCCAATGTAACCCCCCCCCAAATTCCTTGCTTCATATGCGGCCGGGCCAAACGACTGTACCATCGCAGTGGTACCCCCTGACACATATACCAACCAGGCATTCTTTTCCACTTATCCGTACTTCCTACAGGTACCACCGGTCAAGCTATTCGCCAATTCGCCACCATATTAATCTTTCTGTTCATTCCATATCCTCGATGTATCGCCTTCGCACAAGGCCCCCAGTCGACATTATTGCCTAAATATGTCATTTGCCTATTCTTTAGCTAGCACCCAACTACCACCACCACTGCAAAACTCATTCCTTTCGAAACTCTATTCTTTCTCTGAAATCTCCGGATTCATCACTTGCGTCGCTCCTGATTCGACGGAACCACGCCTTTATTACATCATTATCTATTATCTCATCTAATCTCATTATTCCATTACATTATTATCTCTCTATTATTATCTCTCTCCATATCTATTACTCTATTATTCATTACTTATTCATCCTCATTATCTCACTCTATCTCACCTACACATATCTTTAAGCATTTGAAACAGCGTACTCGACCCACGCCTCTACTATACTACTACTCACCTCCCTGATCTTTATATACCTCTACTATCCCCTACCTCACTATACTCACTATATCTACTCTATATCATACTATATCCATACTACTTACTATACTCACCTCACACCCTACATATATATATATCTACCTACTATACTCACTATCCTATCACTAAGCCCCCCCTACTACTACTCCTATCTACCTCACTACCGTACTATCACCTACCTACTATTATGGATCACTTATATATACCTCTACCCACCACCCCCCCCTATCAGTCCCTATCTCACCTTATCTACCCCTATCACTCATATCACTCCACTCCTCTCACACTAATATACTTCCTATTGAACCTAACCAGTCACTTTACCTTCTCTTGTAACTACTTCGCTCGGTCTTCTCTTCTCTGCTTCCGCACCACCACCTCTTTTCCCAACTCTTCCCATTTTTCTTCCGCCGGCTTAGCCTCATCTCCTCTCTTACCCCTCACCTACTCTCTTGGCATCTTCCACACCAAGACCAAGCACTTCCCGCGCATCTTTACACCCTCAGCAAACGCCAATGCCAGATTGCTATCCCTTCTCTCCGCAGAACGGCCAGCCATCCCGTCGCTCGCAGCATAGCTTCATCTTACACATAGAACATCACTGCCATACAAACGTTAGACAATTCTTCATATCAAATCTGCCTTTCTGCGTTATACCCTATATTCGATCTCTGTACTCCAACCTACAATCTGAGTATAACATTATACTCACTACCACAATAGCCTCATACTTACTACTTATATTGTTTTCACACGGCTATCGCTGTGCAATGCGCCTATTAAGAAGCGCTCCCGCCTCAGAGCCTCGCACCGAATTCACCTCCTCGATCCACACCATCTTAACAGAAATACACCCTCACACTCACTAACTACTCACCTCCCATACCTCCGATATACTATACTACAACCCTATTCCCTGAGCTATATCCACTATCTATAGGCCTACTCTTACTCATCTCACCGCTTTACATTCGCTCTGCTCATAAATCCCGCTAACCAGTTCCTGATCACTATAGCTTTCGCGTCAGTCCTTCTCCACTCTTGAACTCACGCCTCGCTATCGCTCTCAGCACTCACACTCTTCCATATTACCTTCGTTCACGTATCACAGCCTCGTACCTATTTTATAGTATCAGCCCACCATAGCACTGTAAGCTATTGGTATTCCTTACTACTATCTCAGCCTTCTTCTATTCACACACATCGCTACTACTACCCTCATCCCACTACCTGTGTCTTTCACTAAACTATCCTTATCACTCATCGGACTACCGTATCACTAACCCCATTTACGTATAGTAGGAAAATATTAGTACTATAATTTGTGTATGATCAGTAATCACCTCACTTCACCTCAACCTGATCAAATGGTCAATTCCCTAATCACTGACGCTGATCTCTACCTCTTCTTACAATCTAAATTTGTGTGATTATATCAATCAGTACCCTCATCTCTATCTACTCATCCTAGACCACACCTCCTGTCCTCGATCATCATTACCACTACAGAGCTGCCGTCCAACGCTCCTGACGATTGATGCAGCCGTGCATCCTCTCCTGCTTCCAACAGTGTGCGCTTGTGATCCCACAAATTTGGTTCGATACATAACTATGAATAATACTATGCAACTAGAGACTAAAGACTCAGATCCAATAATCCGCCGACACTATATCAGATACTACTGACATACAACTCAGATATTTACTTATCACCTATGCATCCAGGCCCTGATTGCCTAACCATATTATTCCACATCATGAGTGTACAATACAAATATAAAATGTCTCACTATCACACGCCGCCTCTTAATAGAGTCCTAACTATACTCTCTGTTCACACATACTCCGGGTCCTACACTTGCCCGTACCCCATAGCTCCACAGTCTTCACACACCATACTGCTAATACTAGTTACCATAGAGACTCCTCTACCAGTATGTCACTTAGATTGCTTCTTTCACTTGAATCTGTCCAGGCTCATTCAAATCGCGTACTTATGCATTAGCGAGTCCGCTCAAAACACAGCTGTTTCTACTAATATTCTCCGAGCACCTGGGCCCCCCTCTCCTCGCCCACGCATACTGCGCGCCTCCTCATACTCGCCCCGTAGCTACTCCTCCTTCTACTTCCTACTCTGTCACTACACTAATCTATGTTCTTGTACTCCTAGCTCTCTGGTCGCACACCCTCCTACCTCCTACACACATCTGAGCCACGTCACTTATTCAGTAACTCGTCCGTCCTACAGTCAACCACTATCTTCCCCTTCGCAACTTCCTTCCCCTACGCAACTCCCTTCCCCTACGCCACTCCCTTCACTCTTCGCAACTCTTTTCCCCCCTACGCAACTTCTTTCCTCTTTGCAACTCCCTTCATGCTTCTGTTACCACTCCGCCACATCATACACTTGTCCTACATAGTCTTACTTTGCCCCCTCTCTATCATGTCACCATGATCGCCTAAGACAACATATGAGATTATCCTATATGTATATCCTACTTTATAGCTGCCCATCCTTTACCTCCCATACCTCTCACGCTATCCGCCAGACCCTCTCCTGAGACTCGCAGCTACAGGAAGGCATCTCCCCACTCTCACTAAACTTCTTTCACACTCCGGCTACGTACATCCCTCCCTCCCATTTTGGCCTATTCCTTGTCCATCCTCGGCCAGCTTCAATCAGCTCTAAAACTACCCTAGTATCTCAACCTCTCGCGGTCCATTTCCTAGTACCTCGCTGCGCTTTTCCCCTAGTCCACTCTCTTCTATTGCCCGCATCCTCCCCGCCTATCCGTACGCTATACTCCCCCAACGGACACTCTACACTATACTGTCTTCATCGAACTTTATTCAAAAACCTACGCTCCTTCTGCCTAAGAACAGCTAACATTTCTCTCCTCATTATCTTTTTCTTATCTCTCAATCAATACCTTTCCTCACTTTGTACCCTCCCCAGTACGCCTTCTCCCTTCGACGGTGTTTTCCCGAACACGCTACATTCCTCCTACTCTCTCTCCACCTTTTCATCTCCTCTACAATCTCTTTCCAAGTGACCGCTAGTTACTCTCCTTACGGCTCTTCCACCAGACCATCTCGGTTTCATCGCCATCCACACTACATTGATCCACAAACAGGTCATACCTCTCATCCCTCGCCACTGAAGCGGGAACACTGCTTCACCACTATCCTCGATCTCCGATACTGGCTTTCTCTCCACATATCACCGCGCTACGACACTCTCCCGTCAAACCGCCTTGCCTCCCTTCACCTCTGACCAAGCGTCCCTTCAGGCCGCAGCATACCGCTTGTGACCGCTCTCTCCCTTCAGAGTCACCAACACAGTTGCACCTCGTAGTAAGTTGCACACGCGCCCGACCCTAACTCATTCTCCAAACACGGCAGGCCCTCGGCCATACCTCCGTCTACCACCCTACAGCGTTGAGCAATCCTACCAAAGGTGCTCTAGGCCTGGTTCGCGACTCTTGTTCACGCGGGGCCTGGCTAAGATCCTTTGTCTTATCAGCCCTCTGCGAAGCAGTACGTCCTTTGACCTACTACACTTTCACACCTCACTCCTCTCTCTTCCCTACTCCTCCCCATCCGCATTAACACTGTGGACATTCAGAGCTGAATTTAAATCACTTACAACATTCAATCTTGGAACAAGTTCTCCTCGAACACGCTTTGATAACAGACAACGACTTCAGCACTGACAACTCAGATATTCTAATCCATTACTACTACTACTATACCCTACCCTACTATCACCTACTACTCACTATACTATACTATACCCTACTACTACCCCTCTACCCTATATCATACTCACCCCTACTACTCACCTACCTATCCTATACCTACTATCATATCATACCTCACTACCCTATCACTATACCTACCCTATACTACCCCTACCTCTACCTACTACCTACTATACTCTATCATCTTATATCACTCACTATCCTCATCACCCCTATACCTTATATACCCCATCTACTACTAACTATACCTCACTATACTACTACTCACTATACTATCCTCACCTACCTATACTATACTAACCTTCTCCCTACTATATACTATAGCTACCTACCCTCTACCCCTCACTACCGACCGAGAGAGCAGAGACGACGAGGAGACCAGCGACCGACGAGAGCAGCAGGGAAACGACACGGAGAGAGAGCCAGACCGCCAGAGCAGAGAGAGAGGAGAGAGAGACGAGAGAGAGAGACGAGAGACAGTCAGGACGTAGTAACCGCAACCGTCTACCTGGAGTCCGCCCACCTGATCATACTACTACTCACCCTATACCATACCCTACTACTACCCTCTCATATTACTATATCCACTACTACCCTATATCCTACCTCATATCATCATACTTCACTACCCTACCTCACCCCTATACCTATACCTACTATCCTACTAATCTATACCTATCTATACCCCCTACCCTACTACTACCACCGTATATATCTACACCCCTATCATATCATACTATACTATCACTACTACCTATATAGTGACTACTCACTAATCCCGCTGCCACTCATATACCTATCATACCTCTATACCCTATATACCCCTACTTCTTATCCCATCACTATATATTACCTACCCCTCACCTACTACTTATACGTAATGCCTTCACAACATGGAGCAGTGTTTCACGCTCCAACTGCCCTACGATCCAAGCCCACACTTCCCGGAGGTACGAGCAGCAACTCTCGTATTGCTCCTCCCTTCCTGCATCTGCAGTCCACTCTTCCCCACTTTCGTCATCCCATCACCAATGCACGTCTGACAACTTTAATACGTTTTATCTTTCCCTAGCTCCAACGCAACTGAACGCCTGATCAGCGAAGATCGACATGGCCTGCAATCACTCCTCTTTGACAACTGTTTCCTTAATCGACATTTTTAGACCCAGCTCATCGCGCTCATACGGCACGCTCTTCACAAAATGCAAGGCACTCTATAAATGCCAACCATCAACGCCATTCACCAGCGTCCCTACCTCAAGCCAGCCTTCAACTTCGCACTCTCCGACTGATCAGCCATTCTGCGCTACTCTGGGCCTCAATTACTCCACTCTCAACCCTTGCCGACCTGCTCCGCTAGCAAATACACTTAACTTAGCCACGCATCACAACGAACCCCCCACCCCACCCTCCCTCCCCCCCCCCCCCCCCCACCCACACCTCCCCCCACCCCCCGGAGCAACATCGAGAGAAAAAAGTTCCCAATACCGTAGCATGATAAGTGTAACCCCGCGATATCTCTTGAAATAATTGATACTCATTCTCGCACAAATTACCAAAACCGGATTGTCTAGTCTCTTCTCCACGGCTGAGGTACGGAACCATTCAGAGGCAAAGAGGAAGAGGCTATTATGCAGGCATACACTCAGTTAACTATTAGTTATAGCCTAGTAATCCGAGCACGTAAGAAGCACCTACTACAGAGCATTGGGCCACTGCTCTATACTCATGAAGAGTAGACGTGAGCATTTAGATTTCTGAATAACAGTTTTGATTTTGTTTCATGTTGCACTGCTCAATTTAAAATCGATATGGTGCTACATACTATGATTTGATCATCAATTGCTTATGGTATTGAGGTTCTTAAAACTATAATGGTAAATAATTAAACAAACTCATTGCTGATGCTAATTATACCCTTATGTAGTCATTTAAGCTAGTCACTTTAATAAATCAGTATATATCAGAGTATAAGGAAGCCGAATGTAATAAAAATCGCTTGACTCATATATCGACATAAGTTTCTGTTACATTATATATTATTAATGATTGTAAAACTTAACTAAAGAATGACAACTTAAAAATTACTCGAATGTAATAGGAGACTTGGACACACTTCTTATCACTGAGACTACAATGTTTATTTATTTTCAGGTTTATTGATAACCTCTTTAATATGCATCGTGTCAATGCCTAGTTAGATTTCAACCACTAATATTCATTTTGAGATGATTATTATTATCGGATATAAACCACATTATTTTGTCTCTCTTATAGTGTCACTTCCAAGTCGATCTATTAGCAACTCTTAATAGAAGTCAGAAGTTCACTCCATAAAATCTTCAATTGAGATTCAGTAATCATGGGTTAGACGAATAAGAAAAATACATCTGTGATATATGGTTTATTGTAACTTGTACTAATTGTGAGAAAGACTAGAAATTGCAATTTTAATTTTTTATTTACTTATTTTTATTATTTTTAAAATTGTTGATTTTTATTCTAACGAAAGTTGTATGCAGAGAGTGAAGCTAATCCTCTAAATTGTGGAAACAAAATGGGGATATTATCGTAAATTGAGTAGTTCACGCATCCTTGCTACTAATTAGTTAGGGTGTCCTGGTATGCGAATGTTTATGTAGACCCTTAATATATTCTATTGGGTATAGTGTAGATAATGCTATAAGCGTATATTCGCATTAAATGTTATTATTTTCAGCCTCTTAGAATTTCCAACGATGATCTTCTTTGTCTGCATTATCTTTGATCTTTATCTCTTCAAAGTCTCTTCACAGTAAGATCCCAACCTGTGGTGGTGAACACGCTTTGGCAATTCGGCTGCTGAAAAAGTGGTTGGACTCTTGTCGTACATCTTTCAGTTTCACATGATGATAATGCTTCTTGCGACGAGGTTCTCCTCGATGATTGCGTGAACTCCTAAATGAGGTGATTTTTCTCTTGCATATAGGCGAACATTAAAACTCTTGCTCTTCACCTATGCAAAATTCATGTAAGTCTGGGCTTAGACTCTGCTTGTTGCTCAGCTCTAGTCGCAGCATGGAATACATGCTTTAGGAATCAATGCTCGCCATTTCTCCAAGTAACTTCATAAATCAGGGTGGCAACTTTATATTCTCATCCCCGATATGCATGCCAAAATTTTGTTTTCGCTGCAGTAATGCAATGAAGGTGATATTCTATGATCCTCTTCCTCCCACTCTTCTGATTTTTGCAGAAAAGTGTCAATAATCTTGTTTTTCGCCTCCCACGACCTGTTATCTTTCTGTATGGACTTAAATCCTGTTTTTATTTTTATATCTCGCTCCAACTTTTCTTCTTTATCCTAGCTGTCTGTGTCCCTCATCTTATTTTTTTTTTCATTAAGTATAACGGTCTATTGCTCTTTCGAATTTTGGTTTCCTGGCATTTTTCTTTTTATTTAATTCTATCTCCTTTTATTACGCTTCATTCATTTTATTAACTACTACTACCACACATACTCATATTATTTTCTATATAGGTTTTTATTTATTATATTGGTATTTCTTTTTTCTACGTCTTCATTATATACTCACGGTGATTACTTCTAGGTTATTTTGTACTATACTATTTATTTATCCCCTGGTTTTATTTACTATCTTTCGTTACTATTTCTATCTCTTTTTATCGCCTTATTTAGGTTATACTAGTATATGCCGCTGCTTTATCTTCTTATTAGCCCATATCATTTTAGGTCCGTTATTCAGCTATTGTTGTATATTTATATACTTCAGCCGATATATGTCTTTTATACCTCTCAGGACTATTAGTATTCACTATTTGGTACTATAGTATGTTCCTATTGGTTATCTCATTTCTTATCTAGGGGTTTTATTTGATAGGCCTATGTAATTATTACTTGTATATTTAGTTATTCTCCATTATTAATATACGGTGATGTACCTCATGTGAGGCCCTCTTTACCTTTACTCATATATCCCCGTTAGCTTATGATCTACGGGGACTTCAGTAATATACTAGTCTATCTTTTAGTATCTCGCTAAGGAGGTGTTATAGGTATTAGTGAGCTCAGTTATCCGCTAGATCTATACTATCAATACTCTGTATTTCCATTATGCTGTGAGCGTATTTCATTTGTAGTCTTATACTAATTACTAGTCGGCTGGGGTATGCCACTCATTTATTATTGATTATTAGCTTAGTCAATCTTATCTGAGGGTCCTTACGCCCGGTGCCTTATCACCGCGTCACGTAATACGAATTTTATGAGACCTTTTAGGGGCTCATGCTGCTTTTATTGCCTTCCCCTTGCCTCACCTTCTACTTCATACCTTATCAGTAGCTACGTATGCATGCTAGTGTCTACGTCTGGATTATCCTCCCTCATACTTTTGGCGGGCTATTTATCCGTACTGATCCTCCCCCTTTATTTCCTGTTGTCCCGCGACACGCCTCTTGGTCCGCTTCCACTCCTCTAGAAGAGCTCGAAGATATTCTATAGTGATGAGGTTACTTAACCAAACTACGCTAAATACAAGAACCTGGCAAATAGTCCGGTGTGCCGTCTATGTGAATTTAACTTCCTCACTCGTGCGACTCCGGCTGGACACTTGACACCAATGCGGAAATACTTTTTGCCGGTTGTGGAGACAACTGTGTGTCCTAATAAGACATATTACATTCATCATTTGACTAGAACATTAATTCTTTACACAAACCTGAAGTGTGTACAGAGGGCACTGAAAGGCCTTAGGTCGTAACTTTTGCGGGCGTCTTTTGGAACTGACGCCTTTTAGTCAAGAGATCGTTGCGTCTTCACGGCTCCATTATTGAGGGATCACGTGCTAAAGAGAAAGAGCACAGAAAATTTAGACAAATAATGATTCAGAGGACAATCAAAATTATTGCCGATTATTTTGCGCGGGGGGGATGGGAAATAACTTATACGTCGTCTCTTATTACTGCATTTATACCGACTTGTTTGTAAAGGTATTACACGGAGGAAATTTAGGGGGCTAGAGCCGACGGGGAACACAGGGGGGGACGTTTTTCATACCCGTAGGGGAGGGGCGGAGGAACCGCCCGCGACACCAA
>JABUQX010091246.1:20000-22500 GCA_015478945.1 Trachelipus rathkii
TGACGATAATGTAGAATGTAGTCCGGAGAGTGTCTCTATTGAATTTATACCTGACGGATATTTCCCCATGGAAGTTCCTGGAGGAGGGGATTCTTTATATAGATGCTTGTGTTGTGCTATTAGGAATATGGGAGATAAAATCATGAGCTTCACACATCAATACGGCTAAATTTATTCTCAGCGTTCGATCAAATATTTATTCATACAAGACGCTTGAAACATGCTTCGACAACCTTTATTGTAATTTTTTATGAATTTGCTAAGTTGGAAAATAAAAAACACTTCTGATGGTTACAAGTTCCATTTCAAATGTAATTTCAAATTTACATTTAAAAATTTAAAGATATAAAAATATTAAGTTAGAAAAATGTTTTGTTATTTATAACTTTTATAAAAAAAAATCATTTCTTTTAATATTGAATGTAACATAAATTTATCTAAGATATTCATTTTCATTTTAATTTTTCAATTAAATAGTAACTTTAAAATAATGAAAAAAAAAGACATTCGCATTGCAGAGCTTTTCAATCGACAGCATAAAACGTTTTTGTAAAAATTTTCTTGATATTACATTTAAATTATTTTAAAATTAATTTTTTTTTCATAAATACATTAAATTTTTCGATTTCACAAGCGGCCAAGCATATACATCAACACAGAACCATCCTCTACTTTCCTTTCATATCCTTTTCTATGGGATATGAAGATTGTTTTCGACTTCTAACTAAACAATCAATCAACATAATTAACAAGCAAAGTTTAGTCCCTTTTTTTTAATGTGTCTGTATGTGGGTAGGGGTGGGTAGGGGTGGGGGTGTGGGGTGAGGGATCATAAAATTCTGATGCAGATTCTAACTCCAACCAACGGTATTGTTTCATTGTGAGCTAATATAATAATAATATAATAATAATAATAATAATTAATAATAATAATAATAATAATAATAATAAATGTATATTAATTATAATAGACATAAATATAATAATAATAGTAATAATACGATAATTAATAATATACATAATAACAATAATAATAATTAATAATAATAATTAATAATAATAATAATAATATATAATAATAATAATAATAATAATAATAATATAATAATAATAATAATAATATAATAATAATAATAATAATAATAATACATAACAATAATAATAATATAATAAATAATAATAATAATAATAATAATAATAATAATATAATAATAAATAATAATTAATAATAATAATAATAATAATAATAGTAATAATAAATAATAATAATAATATAATAATATAAATAATAATATATAATATATAATACTGATAATAATAATAATAATAATAATAATAATAATAATAATAATAATAATAATAATAATAATAATAATAATAATAATAATAATAATAATAATAATAATAATAATATAATATAATTAATAATATAATAATAATAATAATAATAATAAATAATAATAATAATAATAATAATAATAATAATAATAATAATAATAATAATAATAATAATAATAATAATAATAATAATAATAATAATAATAGGACTTAGGAATATGTCCGTACTAGGTACAGGTTGGAAATCTCTTGACAGACCCAGACATATGATTAAGGTTGGTATATTGTGGAACATTTTTGCCTGTGGTTTAAGATTATCCAGATTTCATGAGGAATGTGTGATTCTCCAACGAAAGTCATATTCATTTCAACAGTTGCGTCAATCGGCATGCCACTCGCTTCCTTGGTTTTGAATGTTTAGATGGTATCTTCCAGAAACCCCTCCAAAGTGCACGTTTCACGACACAGTGTGTTGTCTCAGCTCATGGTCTCTTAGGCCCCTATTTCATTGAAGATCAGGAAGGAAATACTCTTACAGTCAACCAAGAAAGTTACAAGAATTGACATGTTGATGGGGCCATTTGTTTCGTTATAGGAATTTGTCATTTTATTTATTTTTTTATTTGATCATTAGGAATAAATATGTATTTATTTATTTTCAGTGTTAAATTGTTATTAAATTTGCTATATATGAAATAATAGGACTCCAAATTTCATATTAATAATATTTGTGTATGGACGAAATTATAAATTATAGCGATAAAAACAGACGATTTTCACAGATTTCCATGAAATTTATGTGAAATCTTTGAAATGGTCCGTAATGAAAGAAAATGAAGAAAAAATTGTTTAAAAAATGAGTCTGAAAAAAGTTATAAAATCTCCAAATTTCATTTTTAAAACCGATTTACTGCCAGACGCTTCTTTTTTTTTAAAATTTTTTGTAGATTTATATAAACAAATGATACTTATTATTGTTTTCCAACACTCACAGGTCGAGGAAGAGGGGTTCGGAATTCCCTGTAGACAAATGTTCGTGTGCCAGCGTCTAATTACTAAGGCATTACTATAATATATATATATATATATATATATACTATATATATATTAATTTAAAAAAATATAAATATATATTATATTTAAAATATTCTCTCTCTAAATA
>JABUQX010091247.1:0-20000 GCA_015478945.1 Trachelipus rathkii
GGAGGTAAGCAGAGTTAGAATGTGAGTCAGATATGATAGAGAGATATGACGGGAGAGAAGGCGTAGAAGAACAGCAGAGATTTTATGTACCAGAGAGGTATATTTTTGATGATAATGATATAAAAGAGTTGCGTTAAGTTGTCACATTTAGAGAGGATATATTTTTAGCGGAACCATGTGTGATGTATAATATAAATATGCATTGTAGTTTTCTGAAATCATTGAGAAGAAGACTTTTATAGCATACACCTTAAGTATATTATTAATCAACGGTTTTGTCTACAAAGCCTATAGTGAAAATGTATGGAGGGAGCGGCTAGAGAAACAGGCGGATGCACCGCCTAGCTCATTGCTGGGTTAGAGAGAATCATCTTCAGTTTTAATAACTGCACAAATTCTACTTTCGAGCTGAGGGTATTAAGCTTCCCATCACTCCAATCTAAAAATTATTTTCTCATGCAATGCCTGACGATAATATACTGAAATTTCTAAAGATTGAGAGTGAAAATGAAAGATCACCAAAATCTTAGCCACAGCCCCGACAACACTAGTATTCGAACTTCAGTTCAGATGCGTGAGGAAGAGTAGCTCATTTATATCCTACGGTTTGAGAATCTGTAGTTTTTTTCTTCACTCACATAGTAAGAAACTGAGGGTGATGAATACGAATGCACCGAAGAGAGAGATGAAGATAATAGAGAGAGAGTAGAGTAGAGAGAGAGAGAGGTTAGTTAAATAAAGAGATGAGAGAGACTTTCTAACATATGTTATTTGGCATTACGATGAAGCAAAAGATAGAGAGATGAGAAGAGGCACTGAGATAGTAGATAGAGAGAGAGAGAGAGAGAGAAGAGAAGTGAAGAGAGTAAGAGAGAGAGAGAGATAGAAGATGAGAGGGAGAGGGAGAGATAGAGAGATGAGAGAGAGAGAGAGTGAGAGATAGAGGAGAGAGATATAGAGAGTGAAGAGAAAGAGGACGAGAGAGAGATGACAGTAAGATGAGTAATGAGAAGACGTAGCTACTCAACGGTAAGTACGTGAAAAGGGCTCATCACACGTGTATTTGCCTAACCCTTCCTTGAAGAAAAAAAACATCGCTTAGAAGATACAAAGAGATGAACAATTTATTTTTGGCGAACGAGATCTCTCTCTTAAGGTCACACAAACGCTTAACAGATTCAGATCATTTTTGTTTATGTGTGGGCAGAACGTTATACGAGAACCCGAGTAAAGTATTGGAAGCTCGACTCTTAAGAATATTCATTACGGTGATCAGAATCTCTATAAATATGAGAAAGACGAATATAACTATTTAGCTAAGTAAGACGCAAACATCGATGGGAATGCATGATTGGAGATATGTACT
The DNA here is from genome assembly GCA_015478945.1 of Trachelipus rathkii. Lineage (NCBI taxonomy): Eukaryota > Metazoa > Arthropoda > Malacostraca > Isopoda > Trachelipodidae > Trachelipus > Trachelipus rathkii. The sequence goes on from JABUQX010091247.1 coordinate 1,367, forward strand.
CAGTTAAGTGTGTCTCTAGTGAATCTCTGTTTTGTCTATTTAGATTGTCTTAACTATTTTGCCTTTTGGGTAAAAACTACACCTGTTTAGAGTGTGTGCACTTACGTCTCTCCCTTTTATCAATATAATAAATACTTATATACCGTGTAAACATTTAATTTGAGTTTATTTATATATTATTTATACCATTACATAAATATATATCATAGTATAGTGGACGTTATTATTTATCGTAATATTACTTCATATAAATTAGAGATACGATTCCTACGGAAGGGATCATAATCGAGGACTTATGAGGAAGTTTCCTATCTTACGAGCGTATCACTATAAAGATATATATAGATATATAGTATAAAATATTTATCAATTCTTAGATATTTACTAATTCCGTGTGATGTGATGGAATAGAGCGTGTGAATCGTCGTCTGTGTGTGATAGTGCGGGGTAGGGTCGAAACGTTGCAGGTATTCTGTTTTCAGTGGTCATAGCATTCTAACTCAACTCTGAATTACGCAGTTCTGATTAATTTTAATTAGCATTACCTTGTCAGGATGTCAAACAAGTACCGATGTCTGACTTGCTTTATCATATCTTTACTCCGTTTATTTTAAAATGCGTTCGTCACGAAGTAATATATGAAGTTAAATATTAATATTTTCTCCTGAAAAAAAAAATTTCAATTTTTTGCAGAGGTCGAAGCTTTTTGGCAGGGGCGTTACCTTTTCTTACTCAATGTACCTCTCTCAAGACGTTCCTCTTTCTGATTGTCTGGATATAACGGGCTTATTACAGAGATCCGCTACAAACTACGTCACTACATTTGCGTAACTATTAGCATTCCATACCCCCTTCCAACCGAGATTCCGTCTCCTCAAAGGCGTTTTAAACAATTTATCGCGACTCCTCTAACATGTCCACTCCAGACATTCCTCTAAGGAACTCTCCCTTAGTACGCGGCCTCACAATCTTACTTTCTTTGTTGTGCCTTTACGTATTCACCGTATCACTAGTCAATCTCTCGCAGTTGGAGTTTCCCGTTCCACATACGTCCGGAAGCCGAGCATTCTCATCCCTAGGCTCACCATATGCGGTCACCTCGCTCCTGCAGTCAAATCTTTTTTATATTATTTTTTTAATCTTAAAGTTACTCCTCTTTAACTCTAAACGGAGTTTTCAACTTATCCTATCGTCAGAACAAAAATAGGTTTAACTCTATATAAATGTGAGATGCAATTCCTAAACTATAAAAAAAATTCACTCTAAGGCTTATTTTTATAATTCTAACACTATTTTAGTTATATTATAAATTGTCATCGACATAAATAAGGATGTTTGTCATATTTAAGAAACAAACATTAGAACCGAGCACAAACAACATAACATAAAATTCATCCCATAATTAACCTGTAAGAATTACGTGTTGATGGTTATCAATAGTCTCATATTTCGTTTAAAGACTCTAATATCGAAAAGTAAATATAAATTTATTTTTGCTTTCTCATGAAAAACGAAGCAACTCTCTTAGGAAAAGAGAAAATAAGATCTTTTTATCAACTCATTTCTCTCTTAGCATTAAAAAATGTGTAAATCTCTATCATATAGACGATAATCCTCCATGTACCTGGAGTGATACCTCGCGGTGGAGGAGGAGGGGTACCATTTTAATTTATTCTTTTTTTACCAACTTAAATTATTTTAAAGTGTACGCAAAAATCGTCTCCAACCAGCCCTGACTAGGAATCGGGGGTCGATGTTGCCGTTCAGATATTTTTCATAACTTATAGGTTATATCTCTTTCGTTCTAGTTGGCACTTCCGCTTCTGTAAAAAATTACTTTTTCACATCCAGACAAGCATGTTTTCTTTAATGGAAGAGATGTAGTGAACATGAACAATACAGAAAGTTTATACACATTTATTGCAATTATCAATACTATTTTTTAAATATCGTATAAAATGTATGATTATTATATTCTTTAATAATAAAATATGAAATAAACGGCCAAGATATTTACATTAAATTTTGTAAATATATTACTATAATTCTTATATATATTATACTAATAATATATATTATATATTATGATATATATATATATATATATACATAATATTATATATTATATATATATATACTATATATATATATATATTATATATATATAATATATATATATATATATATATAAAGTTATCACTTTGCCCTCCGAATCACAAACATCGCTGTAATTGAACGAAAGAATTTCTATCTTTGCAACATCCTCCAGAGAAAGTAAAAAGTTTACGTATTTTGTCCCCCGATATTTCGAAGCGAGTACGTGGGGACGCTTTAAGATTTCTTCCTTAGCGTGTTTCGCATATTTAGTAATTAAGAAATTGATATTCGGGTATTCACATTATAATTAATCTGTTTATTTTTTCTATGTTCTTAATTTTTCCCTAATTTTCATTCATACTTTATGGTTCTTTCCGTGAACCTTTTCGTTTTTTTCCTTCAAAAATACGATAGTCGACCGTTCTTTCCGTATTACCCGTCGAGACGATCTTTGGAGGGGATCAATCGAGGCCGGGTTTTCTCTACGGCGTCACTATATAATATAATGACGTTTATCGATTACCATAAAAACGACCTCGAACCGATCAACTGCAAATATTTTCCAGGGAATGAAACTATTCGTTAATTTGATCTCTCTCACCAACACAAAAAGGGAGATTAGTAATAAAGTTCATCCAAAATAATTGGGGCACTGTTTGGATCGTTTCGAGGTCGTTTTTTTTATGGTAAGCGAAGAAAACGTCATTATAATTATAGTGACGCCGTAGGGGAAACCCGCCTCGGATTGATCCCTCCAACGTCCCACCACTAGACTCGTCTTCGGTAATTAAACGAAACGTTTCACTTTTATAGTACACTTTGGAGCGAAAAAAAACAGAAAAGTTCCGGATAAGTTATGATGGAATAGTCCGACATCCAAGATAAAAAATAAACAATTAATTGATTATGTGATACCCGATACTATCATCTCTCTAATGCATAAAATATCGATGTAAGAATCCCTTAAAGGCGGTCCCACTTTACGCCTCGGGATCGGGGGACCAAAAATCGTAATCCTTTTTATTCTTCTCTGCAGTACTGCATAACATAAATTTCTTTCCGCTTTCCTCTATCAGCAGTATCTCTCGCTTTTCTCTTTTCGAGGGCAAGTGTATCTTGTCATCATATATATATATATATATATATATTATATAAATATATATATATATAATTACTATATATATATATATTATATATACTATATATATATATATTTACTATATATACTATATATGTTATATATAAATTATATATATATATAATATATACATATATATATATTACTATATATTCTATATGTATATATATATATAATATATCATATATATCTATACTATATATTATTATATTATATATTATTTTTCTTTAAGTACTTTTTTCAGTTCCAGGTCTTTCCTATGAAACAATGAATTTTAGAGGTGACAACCAAAATTAATTATAAATAACGCCTACGCACGACCCGCATTTCCTAGTAGGCTTGAGCGATTTCTTTTTGCTCACCACCTTTAAAAAAAATTCAAGGGTAAAAAAAACTCATTACAGGTACCTCCTACGGTTCGCTCGGGGCACGAAATAAGGTTACTCTCTACTTTTCGGGAGATGTTGCAAAATAATTTTCGTTCCTTAAGCGCGTTTTTTTCCTGACTAAGAATCAACCCAAAATAAATTAACGGAACAAGGTGCTCGGCCAACATTAGTTTATATATAAGTTTTCACATATTGGATATTTATTTTTTTTTCGTTCTTATTTTTCTAAATTCCTTAATTATTTTCATAATGTATACTATATTTATTTATATTAATGTTCTTATTTTATGGTTTAGTCTCCCTTAAATTCCATTTTCTAAGAAAAAAAAATTTTAGGGGTAACTAAAGTTAAAAAAAATAATTAAGAAAGTATGTGCACGACGCCTCACTTTCGCTCGGAAAACGTCCTTCGTCATAGTAGTGACGTTTTCGTAAAAGGCCCAATAATAAATGAATCTAACGCGTTTAGCAATCCATTCTTTTACGCTTAGAACGTCGTTACGCGTAATAATAGTTCCAATAGTGACGGTTCATCCGGAGCCGTTTATAACTCAAAAGGTCTAAATCAAAAGCGCTCTCAAAAAAGTCGACCTCTGAAAAAATCTGAACATTTTTTTTTCAAATTTTTAACTTACTACTTTCGACTTATAAACGGTACAGGATAAACGTCACTATAATAATAATTAATACGCTTATGCGATAGTTCTCCCTGAAACATCATCTCGCAGTTTGTCGTTCGAGGTCGTTTTCTATGGTAATAACGAGAAATCCGCGTCATTATATGTTATCGTGACGCTTGGCTGCTCTGAGCTCGGCTCGGCCCCGGTATGACGCGGAATCTACCCTTCTCCTCCCCGTCTTCCGTGCTTGGCTATTCGCACCGCGACCGTCGATTGATTTCCCCAGACTCCGAGGACCTCTTCGTGGTTCCTCTCGGCTGAATCCCTATTTACGATTCAAACCTCTCCTCCCGGCGGGTCAGCACTCGGTTTCCAACCTTGTTCAATAGCCTTCTGTATATCCTTCACGACCGCTTCGGTCGTGTAACAGGTTAGTTGTTTCTCTGCTTTCTCTTGTACAGATGCTTTAGCACTATCGAAGCATCACTAACTTCAAGAGTAGCGGTAGAACACTGTCGCCGTCTTAAAAGCCCTATTTCTCACGTCAATCCATCTCTCAAACCATTCCCGCCCCCCCCATCTCCCACCAATTTTCTCGGTTCGTACTTCTCTGGAATCGCCGGTTATCAATTAACGGGTGGAATGATATATTTGCATCTTCCAGTATCTGCCATAATTTTCACGTCCTTGTTATCCGCGGTTGAACGCCTTTATATCGCGTCCCAGAGCCATAATTATAATAGTATATGATTATATATATATAATATATATATAATATATATATAGTAATATATATATATATATATTAATGTAATATTTATTATATATTATGATATATGTATTGTATATCAAAATTACTCCTAAAAAAGTTACTAGGATATATAATATTTGTTTTTTATTTTTTTTGTTTATTCTTTATATTTATTGTTTTTTTTATGTGATATTATTATATTGTTTGTATTAGTATTATCATTTTGTAGATTTATTTTATTATCTATATTTGATTTATTCTTATATTTTGTGTAAGTTTTGATGTGGTTGTTGGAATGATCCTTTTTTGTAATGTAGTATTGCAAGGGCGGATATGTATATATATGGATGTTCTTCGTACGGAACATAAGAGCGGAATTAGCGGGCCTCCACTTTTTGATTTGATTTACGATTGTATGAGATGAGGAGAATCTAAGCTGAGATAGTTGCAGTATATCTTATACGGGATACTTTAATTTTTATAATTATTTTAATTATTTTATATTACTATTCTTCACAAATGTCCACCAATATATTCGCCTACAACCTGTTTCATGGAATCTATAGTGACCTATATCTCTGATTCTGTTGAGTAGTCTATGGGTGTCTATCGATATAGGTGTAATAAGGTTGTGTCGGCCGTCGCGATTAACTGAGCGTTTATATAAGGTTTTGATGTGGCGGGAGCGCCGCGTAGGGATAACTATATGAGGATTATACGTTTAGAATGATAATTTATTTTGAAGAAGTAGATCTTATCCTTAATTTTTTGTATGTATTTTGATTGTTTATGGCACGATCTACATTTAGTGACTATATACAATGATATATTATATATTATTATCGATACCTTAGGCAGTATAATATATTTATATTTGTTTACTTTAGTTATATTATAGCTATATATATATCTATATAGTAGTAAATATACGAGAGATATCTGTGACACAATATCATTATATCTATCTATTACAATAAATGTTCATTCATCTCTTCTTTTCTATATTTCTTTAGTCCTTCTCTACTCCATCTCCCTCCTTGAAATTCAGTATTGTTTTCTATGAAAATATACTTTTTAGAGATCTCCTTTCTACCTATAATTATATACTATTTATAATTTAATAATTTGTTGTAAATTATATCATGACTAAACAAAACTTAATGTATTATATATATATTAATTATATATTATATGATAATATAACCAAAATTATTATTAAATAATATATATAATATATTATATATATCAATAGTTGTGTAGGTGTAAGGATTGAAGTTGAGTTAGGGTACTAATATCGATAAAGTTATATAACATTCATTATCTTGTTAAGATAGTTATTATAATATATTATAAATATATCTCAATACGATGCACAATATAATATAATATAGTATGATATAATATATAGCTTAATTGAGATTTATCGATTATTTTCAATATATCGGCTCTAGTAACCTAAAATACTATATAATGATATAATATATATGAATAATATCTACATCCGGGTTCTGATTTCAAGAAAACCCCTATTTGAATGGCTTAAAATATTTGGAAAGAAGGAATTTGGTTGGAGGTCAAAAAAGGGTTAACAGAACCATGTTTAGAACCATGTAAGTTTCATGAAATCGACCGTGGTGCTATTTTTGAACAATTATTTTTTTTTCCATCGACAAATGTATTAAGTTTTGCGACTTTCATTACCTTTATCTAGGAATTCCATAGAAATTTTGGTATTGAAGCCGCTAAATGATCAATGAAAATGACATCTTATTGTGACGATTTGCCAAAAATATTAAAAGGTGACCTGACCACGGTTCACTAAAGTCCTCGAAATCGAGCAACGAAAGATAAACACTGCGTCGCGGTGTTTACGCCGGGCGTGGCCCGTCTGTGGCCTCTTGGCGCGGCAACAGATTACGTGCTGCTTCGTACTTTTACGAGGCATATGGAATGCAAATAATTAAAATTTTTTAGTATATAATATATATATCCTAACTTGAGACCGTGTTTTTTGTCCACGAGTAGAAACCTAAAAAAAATTGCCGTTAATTACAGCGTTAATCTTAAGTTCTGCTAAAGATGCAATTACTAAAGCTTAAAATAATTACTATTCCACTGTATTGGTATATTGTGTATATTATTAGTATTTTTCCTAATTTTGAATGATCTTTAATTATTTATTTAGTTTTCTTAATAATTACTTTATATAAATATATATAGTTAATAAGTCACGGTATTGTATGATATTATAAACGTTATTATAATAGTTACATTCATACATAAGCGGATATGCATGATTTAGTATAGTATTGTATCTAAATATATAGCGTATATAACTGATATATATTACTGAAGATTCTATATGTATTAAATGTTCTCGTGTAATTATGTTTAACTTGTGTTATAAGATATTATAATATATTTAGATATTTGATTATTTATATAATATATAGTGATATATATTAAGGTATTTTTATGTTGTATTATCAAATATATATATATATATATAATATCTATATTATTACTTCATACTATCATAATATAGTATTACTAATAGTATATTATGATTATATAGTAATTAATATGATATTATACTATATATATGATTATTACTATATTATAATATATATATACATCATCATCTTATATATATATATATCATAATTAATCTCTTTTTCTGTATTTATTCTTATTTGCAGTTAGTTTGACTTTTTTTGGTTAGTTTTTTTTAAAATATGCTACTAAAGTGATATAACAATGAATATTTCATGGGTAAGGCACAATGTTTTTCACAAAGTGTCGTAGTATTTTCTAATTAATTTTCAAAAATCCACATTTTTGTTAAATTTTGTTTTAAATTGAAATATCTCGAAAAATACACTTACAGATAAATCAATTACATATTTGGAATCATCAGCGTATAAAGCTTATTGCTAAATATCTTAAATTCAAGAAACTTAAAAAACATTGTGTCTTCCATAGCTTGCAAGAAAATGATTATACTCTTCCTCATCCAGTGTCTTTAATGAGAATATGTTTAACCAAACCTGCAATATCTATGGCTAAAAAAAAAAAAATAGATTTTCATATATTTGCAAAACATTTTGTTATTCTTAACACTTTGATAATTTAATATATTTAGTCATATTACAATTCATTCTGCATTATTCGAAAATGGGAAAAAATTACTATAATTAACTATGAGATATAATTAAAAAAATTTGCTTTGTTAATTAAATAGTGAAATATGATACTTTTATTAATTTATTTGTTTAACTTAAAAATTGTCTAGATTGAATTTTTTTTTTTTATTATTCATCTGATTTTTAGGAAATTTTCGGTATAGATATAAATGGGTGAGGCACAAAACTTCAATAAGGGTATGTTAACGGTTTTGATATGACTGGAACGTAGGAAAATGTTGGTAGTTATTCACAATTTAAATGATAGGGTGAGCATGTTAAATTACTTTGCTATGATAGATCAGGTTATGACAGAATAGATTAGGTTAGGTTAGAAATGTTAGATTAGCTGCCTTTGAAAGTTATGTCAATTTGGTAAAGTCAGCATTTATTCGAAGTTCAATATGTTGGAAACAGTCATAATGAATTTGTAAGGTTTTGATAAATAACACTTATTGGCATGATAAGAAAGCATGGTAGGGTTAAATTTTGTTGGGTAATGTTGAGTCAGTTATCATCTATAGGCTAAAGTTAGCATTAATTCGTAGTTTGGTACGTTAGACAAGTTTATTATTTTTTTTTAGATATTAGTATGTTAACAACTACTGATATTATTGAAAAGATGAGTAAGGTCAAGTCATGTTTGAATAATGTTAGGATAGTTAACATTGATACTTAGGGCACTTTGTTAATGACAACATTTGTTTCTAGTTTAGTAGGTTAGATATGTTAGAAAATGCTCAGCTTTGGTAGGTTAAGATGATATAAAGTATACATGTTAAGCAATTTGTTAGGTTAGGGAATGTGTCTTAGGTTAACAGTAATGATATGATGGGAACATGGGAAACGTTGACAATTATTCATAGTTCTGTATGTTAGATATGTTAGGTTATATTATGTTTTGATGGATTATATTTAGTTTAGTTATATTGGCAGCTATTTGTATATTAAAAAAGTGGGGATCTAATAGTTTGCTAGGGAATATAGGACACCTTTGAATGGATATGTTAAAGGTAGGTTAAAGATGATAGTTAGATAGGAAATGATAGGTTAGTTTTGGGTAGGATAAATTTAGGCATGTAAAGTTAAATGCCTTTGATAGGGTGGGAATTTACTGTAAAGGTTTGAATGAGACTCAATATGTTGATGATCTTATTTCGGCATGAGAGTTTTAATTAATTAATACAAAAAAAATGAAATCAAAATATGACTTTCAACAATATATCAATAGATCACGGATGGGGCGGGAGAGGATGTGTGTGACTGTGTGAGTGGTTTGCGTTACTGCTTTACTCCTTTATGGTCAATAAAAAAAATTTTTAATTAACTTTTCCATTTTACTATAATATTTTTATACAAAGAACATTTTAATGTTATATTTGCACAACATGTGAATTTAAAATACAAAAAATAAAGTCAAAATATTACTTGAAGCAATAGATCAATATATCAATGTTGGGTGGAAGGGGTTGAGTAGGGGTTTTGCGTCACTTCCTTACTGCTTTAAGGACAGTAAAATTAATAATTTTTCCGTTTTAAACAAAAAAATTAACAAAAAATAGAAAATAATTATTAAAAATTTTTTTTTTTATAAAATGTGAAGTATTTGAAAAAAATAACTAAAAAATAAAGGTTAAAAATTATAAAAACTTAGAACAAAAACAATAAATGTAAATAAAATATAAAATAATAAAAACTCTAGCAAATAAAATATTAAAGTTAGTTTCTTAAAAGAAAATCAAAATAATAAAGTTAAGGCTTCCAAATAGAAGACGAGACATAAATAAAAATTTATTAAAGTTAATGCTTTCAAAGAGAAAGCGAGATATAACTATTAAATATGTGAAAAGAAATTCAAATATTAATATTACAGCTAAAAGAAATATTAAAACATAAAAGTTAACACTGAACGCATAGAAAACTGTGTACAATGTATAACGCCACGTACATGATATAGCAGCCTGCGGTACTGCTTACATGTGTTTGCTTGTTATGTATACTGTCATGTATACTGTTTAAATCACACGATTTACAAAAGTACCAAACCACCTTTGATGAAATATTTTAAAGTTTTTAATAGATTTTGTTGTCAAGTTTCTGTTAAGGGTCGGTATGTGAACATAGTTATGTATACATATCAAACAAGAATGAAAGGTGTAGCGTCATATTACGAAAGTGGTCTTAGTTTAAAATGTGATAAGTATAAAATAAATCTTGTTGGGTATTGTTATTTTCTCAAAGTATTAAATTTTACCTTTTCGTAATGTTTTAAGGTATATTAAAGTTGTGAGGTTATAAAATCTCTTCGTAAATATATGTCAATGTGTAGAAACTTAAAGTGAAACAATCCTTAAGTGCTTTGAGAATATTTCATGTTAAACTTAAATATCCATTTATGTAATAATTTAAGAGCTTTCTCAGTTTCCTTGTGTAAAGATCTTGTTTTAATGTTGTTTATACAAATTGTGAATTTATAACACCACAAAATATCAATAGATCAATAGATCACGGAAGGGTGGGAGTGGTGTGGGTGGGTGGTTTGCGTTACTGCTTTACTGTATTAATAAACTTTTCCATTTCAATAAAATATTTTTAAACACGGACTTATTTTTATGTTTAGAATACAAAACATGAAGTCATAAATGGCTTGAAGCAATAAATAACTAAATCATGAGGGGTGGGAAAGGTGTGGAAGGTTGGTTTTCGTTACTGCCTTACTGATTTAGGGTCAATAAAAAAACAATTCTTTAATAAACCTTCCACTTTGATATAATATGTGTATACAAGGAACTTATTTTTATGCTTAGAATACAAAAATTGAAGTCAAAATATGGATTAAAGCAATAGATCAATTGATAACGGAGGGGTGGGAGTATGTAGGTAGATGATTTGCTTTACTGCTTTACTTCTTTACTGCTATTTATGGTCAGTAAACTTAATATTTTTCACGTTATAAACATATAAAAGCTAACGAAATAAAAAAAAATATTAATGGAATAAAGTTCCAGGTTAAAAGAAAATATATTAAAAATATAAACGTTAACTCACAGTGTTCAGAAAATGGAATCTATTTTTAATAAAGTTTCTGTTAAAAGAAAGTATATGTAGATAAAAAGTTAACGCCAGCAAAAAGAAAACGATATATAAATGAAGTGGGAAAAGAATTAAAATATAAATGTTCTAGTTTGAAATATATTTATTTATTAAAGTTAACTCTAGCGTGAGGATAAGTTAGAAAATAGGAGAGAGATAGAAAGATATAGATAGATAGATAGATAGATAGATAGATAGATAGATAGATAGATAGATAGATAGATAGATAGATAGATAGATAGATAGATAGATAGATAGATAGATAGATAGATAGATAGAGTCGTTATAACTAACAAGCATGCCGACCATTTTAATAGAGTTTGTATATTTAACAAAGTCTGGTTGATATAGTTGTTTTATTTATATATTATGTGAGTTTGTAATACATAAAAAATACCACTTAAAACAAAAGCAATAGATCAATATATCACGGAAGGGAGAGAAGGGTGTAGGTTAATGGTTTGCGTTACTGCTTTACTGCTTTAGGGTCAATAAAACAAAAAAATTGAAAAAACCTTTCCACCGTGCTATTATATTTCTGTACAAAGAACTAATATTTTTGTTATATTTAAACAACATGCTAGTTTAAAATATACAAATTAAGACAAAAGATGATTTAAAGCAATAGATCAATAGATCACGGTTTCGTGGGAAGGATAGGGTTGCGTGATTTTCATTACTGCTCTAAGTTCAATAAAAAACAAATATTTTAAAAAAAATTATAAATGTTAGGGTATGAAGAAAATATAATTAAGTATAAAAGTAACCACTTTTTGCCCCGACTACGTTTTCGGTGCCGTGCAGCTGCTGATGCGTTGCAGTCGCTGCGTTGCGGTGCGTTACTGTGCGGTGAGGCAAGGATTTTAATGTTCAAAGATAATGAATCATCAATCACTAATAAAACATTGCTTTCAAAAAGAAAAAATAGTTTTTCGTTTTAAAAAAATAACAATGTTTAATTTAAAAAAAAAATTTAAAAACTGCTTTTTAAAAAACATTGTTTGTCTCTCTCTCTCTCTCTCTCTCTCTCTCTATATATATATATATATATATATATATATATATATATATATATATATATATATATATATATATATATATATATATATATATATATATATATATATATATATATATATATATATATATATATATATATATATATATATACCGCCTATATGGTCATTTATAAGAGGTTGACTCCGTTTATAAGGGGAAAATTTTCGATAAAAAAAATTTTATTTTCCTTATTGTGGCAATTTCTATTATTAGCGTTATTTATATATATCTATAAATTTTAATATTTATTATGTAAATTTTTTTATAATTAAAATTTGGCTCAATAGGTATTTCGCAGCTACATTTCATTTCTTCTATTATATCAATACTTTAGAGCAGTTCCCAACCTTTTTTTTTTGAATGATGCCTCCTTTTGGAATAACTACAGAACTCGCACCCCCTTATTTTTGAATTTTATTATGAGATTTAAAATATGAAAATATTTCAAGTAATAATAATGATAATAATAATAATAATAATAATAATAATAATAATAATAATAATGTATTTGTAATATAATAATAATAATAATAATAATAATAATAATAATAATAATAATAATAATAATAATTAATAATAATAATAAAAATAATCCTTACCTTTTTTCAGTTACTGGATAATTTCATTTAAAAAAATTTGCGATTATATATATATAGAAACTTATATATATATATATATATGTATACTATATATATATATATATATATATATATATATATATATATATATATATATATATATATATATATATATATTAGGGGTTTCTTTTACTTATTTGATCCAGGAAGAGTACACACATACACACAAACACATTCGTCAATTTGGTGAAATTCAGGGAATAACTCGTACACGTGTTTACGTTTGTGGCTGTATTAATCAAACAGACATTAAATCATGTATAGTAACTAAAAACAATGGATAAGATCTCACATCACTTCTTGTTTGAAGACCAAATTAACATAATTATAATATTCGTTAGACTACCGAGTTTGGTCGATGCATCTACAACGTGGTGACGTCTCTCTCTCTCTCTCTCTCTCTCTCTCTCTCTCTCTCTCTCTCTCTCTCTCTCTCTCTCTCTCTCTCTCTCTCTCTCTCTCTCTCTCTCTCTCTCTCTCTCTCTCTCTCTCTCTCTCTCATGAAACTTACAATTATTATCCAATATATCGAATTTTCCAAACTTCAAAAAATAAAGAATCTTATTAAAGGTTAAAACTGCTTAAATGCTCTACCTTACCTGACTTATGCCTAACGTCGCTTAAAAAAATATCTAACCTAAGCTAAAGCTGCCATTTTCCGACGGTCTGTTATTCATCACTTCTCAATCATGAGTAGATTTTATCCATTATAATACTAATTCATCATGAGGTTTCACATTATTATTATTATTATTATTATTATTATTATTATTATTATTATTATTATTATTATTATTATTATTATTATTATTATTATTATTATTATTATTATTATTAACAATAATAGTAGTAGAAGTAGTAGTAGTAGTAGTAGTAGTAATAGTAGTAGTAGTATTAGTAGTAGTAGTTGTAATTGTAATTGTTTGTAGTACTAATAGTAATAGCATTTTATTGCCTTGACTTATTTTTGGCATCTATCAGAAAAGTACGCATGCTTTTCTGCCTTTCTTAGTTGATATTGCTGTCTTATGTTCAGTTTTTATGCAGAGTTAAATTCCAGTTACAGAAAGGATTTGTTCCTAGGCGAATCCTTAAATTAATACTTAAAGGGCAAAGTTGCTAGATCTAAGCAATTCATGAAATTAATACTAAATGGCCAAGTTGCTAGTTCTAGCATCCTCTGACAAAGTTTTTAATTAACCCAATTTGAAAGAATTTTTAATCTTCGACTTAATTTTGCTACATTAGTTAAATGTTTGGAAAAAAATGTACTAAATTTGCTTTATATACTCAGATATTTAAATAGTTAAATTGTCAAATGCCTAAGGTATTTTAATCCAATTATAAAAAATAAATTAATAAATAAATAAATAAATAAACATTCGTAAATAAGGAATGTTTGATCTCCTTTAAGTGGTATACCTCCCCATCCCCGAAATGTGTCAACCCCACGCTTCTATTTTTCATATATGAAAAAGGTTTCTTCTCAACGCAGTAATATTAAAATTCTGTTCGTCTCCGTATTCTGATTAGATCTTAAACTTAATTGGATTAAAGTCATAATAGTTTTCTTTTGCTCTAATAATAAGCTCTTTTATTTCTGCCTTATCTAATTACCTTTTTTTAAAATATTTTTCATCATACTTTTCTTATATATATATATATATATATATATATATATATATATATATATATATTATATATGATATGTATATATGTATATATATATTAATAATATGTATAATAATAATAAATATATATAATAACATATATATATAATAATAATATAAAATAATAAATATAACAATAATAATATAAATATATCATAATAATAATAATAATATAGCACAACTCTATCCATCAATTATTTAATATATGTATATGTGTAATATATAACATATATATAATGTAATGTAATAATATGTAATAATATATGTAATATTAATATAATAATATATATTATAATAATAATAATATATCATAATATCAATAATAATAATATTAGTATAATAATAAATATATATATCAAAAATCATAGTATATATATAATAATAATAATATGTAATATGTATAATAATATATAATAATATAATAATGTATATATATAATATATATATATCGTTATATATAATAATAATATATAATAATAATAATATGTATAATATATAATATATAATATATATATGTAATAATATATATATATATATAATATATATATACATATGTAATATATATATATATATCTAATAATATATATATAATAACAATTATTAATAATAATATAGCATGTTTTATAACTATGTATCATATGTATGTATGTATATAATAATAATAATAATAATATATATATATAAATATAATAATAACATGTATATATATATATATAATAATAATATGTAATAATATATATATAATATATATAATAATAATTACATAATAATAATATAATATATATAATATATATGTATATATAATAATATATAATAATATATATATATATATGTATATGTATATATATATATATATATGTATAAAAAGATAATATATAATATATGTATATGTAATATATAATAATAATAATATAATATAATATATATATATATAATATGTATATATGTATATATATATAATATTATATATATATATATATATATATATAAATATGCTATATGATAATAATAATATATGTATAGTTTACAAAAATACAAAAGAAAATAAATAATAGAATGCAATATATATTTATGCAATATAATAATAATATATATATATATATGTTATAAAATATATATATGAAATATATATAATAACATATATATAATATATATATATTAATATATATATATGTATATATATATATATGTAATAATATAATAATATAATAATAATAATATAATATATAATATATAATAAAAATATATATAATAATATATGTATATATATATATATATATATATATATATATATGTATAATATATATATGTTTATAAAATAATATATAAATAATATATATAACAATATATAATATATATATATATGTAATAATAATAATAATAACGTATATGTATGTATGTATAAATATGTATATATACATAAATATACATATATATTTATGCATCAAAATAGCCTTTGGAAATACAAATATGAAATATATATATATATATATATATATAATATATATATAATAGCATATATATAACATATATATATATATAACATATGCTATATATATATATATATATATATATACTCTTATATATATATATCTTTATATATACTATATATGACGAAATTGCCCAACACCCACACGGAACCGGGAGGTTGGATCAAAATCAAAATTTCCACGGGTGGCCTTTGCAGTGCATAATGATGTTTTAGGGCCAGAAATAGTTGCCTGTGTTCTAGAGTTGAAACCAGTTCAGTTAGGTAAAGTTGGGGTCACTGAAAAAAATTCATTTTCTCTCTAAACAAAACGGTTTAAGTTGGCCTTAAATATCTATTTTCTTAAAACGTGAAAACAAAATATTTGGAAAGAGGAAATAGCAGGTTGTCCCAATAAGTTGGGACAGCAGACTTTGTGATGAAGTATAGCATGAAGCTGGATCTGATTGTTTCCAAATTTGAGGACCCTATGGCATATGTGAATGAACTTGAAGTATACGCAGGTTGGCAGAAGAGGTCTTTTTGGTGTGCCAAAGCTGATCATGTTCATCTAAATGTTTATTTTTATTTAAACTTTAGTTTGACATACACTACATTTACTAATTTACCCTATTAACGTGTAGCCAAACCTAACACACCATATATATATATATATAGGGCCTATATATATATATATATATATATATATATATATATATATATATATATATATATATATATATATATATATATATATATATATATATATATATATATATATATCTTTTTCTCTCTATCTATATGTATATATATATATAGGTAAGCTGAACATTTCGTCTGACTTTGATATTCGATATCGATAAATGTCAGGGTCGGGTCTCTCGGCACTCTAGGTGGACACAGAGGTAATCCCCTCAGGGATGGTCTCCGGAACCCCCCCCGCTCTTTGGTGTTTGGGTGTCGCAGGAGTTCCTCCGGCCATCCCTCGGTATGAAACATCCCCCCTCCGTCCCCCATCGGCTCGAGCCCTAAAAAGGGTTAATACTCCATTTTAGGGGGCTCGTTGACTCACTGTGCCGTAAAAGTATATATATATATAGCTTACGGAAAAAGTTAAACCATTCCACAACCTAGCAAACTCCATTCGATGTTTTGTTAAATGTTGCCAACTCAAAATGAAGGCACTAGATTTTATTAAAAAAAAGTCAAAATGACAATATTTGATGAAAAAAGCAAATAGGTCGTATAAATCCATATTTAAAGTTAAATCAAAACTGACAGAGTTGTTACCTGTAAATCTAAAAAATTTGATAAATCCAGTAATAATATTTTGCGAAAACAGTATACTTGGAGCCAATGTTTACTATTAACATAAAAATAAAGCTTTCCTCCTATTTTCGTAATTTCAATTCTTTCTTACACTTTTCACAAACTTTTTTATCTACTATGAAACAAATAATAAAATCATTTACGTAATTTTAATTTTTTCTAACACTTTTCACAAACCTTTTAAACTACTATGAAACAAAATGTTGCAAGAATGCTAAAACTTTATAATCATTTTCACAAAGTTGAAATAAATTTTTTAAAATAGGAACAAAAAATTATGTGGACCTCACTCTTCAGATGTTAAAAATTAATGACGCTTAGTATTTATATATAGATATTTTAATTTGAAACGGTCAAATAATGCCCAAAAGGAATATAGCCCATGTCACAACATCTAGTTCATTCCCAAATGGGTTTCCTCGATATTTGTAACAAATATCGATAAATATCGATTTCAGGTCAGACGAATTCTTCATATTGGTCATATATATATATATATATATATATATATATATATATATATATATATATATATATATATATATATATATATATATTTTAAGACAGACATAAATCATATATATATATATATATATATATATATATATATATATATATATATATATATATATATATATATATACTAACCTGTTCTTTTACGACTCCGTCAGTTTGATTTTTTTTTTTGTTTTTTTAATATATTTCGAGTATATTATCTAACAATCAATTTAAATAGTAACGAACCTGATTCAAAAATATAGGACCTTTTTACGTTTCACGACTCCGTCAGTTTTAAATTTTTTTTGTTTTTTAATATATTGCTAGTATATGATACTAACAATGAATTTAAGTGGTAACGGATATGCTTCAAAGTTCGAAATATTTTAAAATAATTTTTAAAAAGTAATTTTTAGAAATATTTTGTTTTTATTTTTATTTGTTTTTCAAACTAAAGGAATACCCAAGGGTAAACCCCGCAAAGATGGCAGAGTCGGGGTCTCTGGGCCTTCCAGGAACGACAGGGTAAGGACCTATTTCCCCCCCTCCGGGGAGGGGTCTCCGGAACCCCCGCTCTTTGGTATTTGGGTGTCGCGGGGGTCCTCCGCCCCCCCACTACGGGGTATGACGTCCCATCTGTCCCCCGTCAGCTCGAGCCCTATATATTTTTGTAATAAGCTTTAAAAGCTGATTCCAAATATG
>JABUQX010091248.1:0-5000 GCA_015478945.1 Trachelipus rathkii
CAGCAGTTTCCTTCCAGTGAGCCCGAAGAAGAGAAAGGAGAGGGAGCTTCATTCCTCATTGAGGACTTAGATCGACTGTGGTCTCTCTCTATCACATACTGGCATCCTACCAAATGAACGATTCACCGAAGCGGAAAAAACAACTTTAGAATCATTCCGGGAAAAACTCACCTTTGAGGATGGGAGGTATGTTGTATCGTTACCATGGGGCTCCAATCACCCCTCACTCCCGGATAATTATGCTCTTTCAAAAGGACGTCTTTACAGCGTTCTTAAAAAACTTAGATCTGATCCTGAACTTCTTAACTCGTATTCTGAAGTCATCCGGGATCAGCTTTCTCGGGATTTCATAGAAGAGGTGAATCCCGCTACCCAAGTTCATCCTGAGGCAAAACTACATTACTTACCCCACCATGGGGTTCGTAAAACCTCTTCTACCACAGGACTAAGATTAGTCTTCGATTGTTCTTCTAACAATCCAAGCCTCAACCAATGTCTCCACAGTGGCCCCTCTCTTATTACGGATTTAGGTAAAATTCTCCTCAAGTTCCGCTTAAGACGAAACGCCAATTCTTCAGACACAGAGAAGGCATTTTTAGGGATCCGTCTTGCTCCAAAGGACAAGGATTCCACACGTTTTTTTATGGGTGAAGAACCCCTCAGATGTTAGAAGTCCCATAGTGACTTACCGTTTTAAGTCCGTTTTATTTGGGGCCACATGCAGCTCATTTTTGCTGGCTGCTTGTATTCATCATCATGTCCATCACTCAGATACTGATTAAGAGGACATTATTCTCAACCAAATTTATGTCGACAGCCTCTTCGGGACCTTTGATACCGAATAAGAGGTGGCAGATTTTTTCTTCTTTTTAAACTTATTTTATGGCATTTTCATAACACTCATCACCACTTAGGAATTTGGGAACTTCTTTTGATCATTCGTCTGAAGTTCTATTTTACACGCATGCGGCAGACTATAAAGAAGATAGTCCGCCCTTGTGTTCTGTGCAAACGCCTCCAGGCAGTTCATTTCCGCTCTGCTCCTCTCGCGGCTTTGCCTAGTTCTCGTGTGGTGGAGAGCAAAACCTTTACAGTCATTGGAGTGGACTTTACAGGTTACTTCAACGTGAAGACTTCGAAAACTGTCATCACTAAGTGTTATATGAGTTCATTTTACTTACCTTCGATAATAGCAGAGAGTCTCTCTTGAATTTACTCGGACAACGCGACTTATTTCCAAGCGGCATCTCAGTATATTAAACATTTGCGTACTTTACCATCGGTTAGAGATTTTTTTGACCGAACACTCCATTACTTGGAGATTTAACCCCGCTCGCTGTAGCCACTACGGTGGGTTCTTTGAACGTTTAATTGGATTAACTAAAACTCATCTCAAGAGAATTCTAAAATCTGCCTTAGTCACATATGACGAGTTCTACACAGTTCTTTCTGAGGTCGAGCTAGTTCTTAGCTGCATACCTCTCACCTTTGTGGGATACGAACTCCATTGTGAGGAGCCTCTCACACCCTCACGCCATACTCGTCAGTTATAAGCTTAATCCTCTTCCTATTCCAGAAGGGCTTTTAAAATCGGACACTATTAATAGGGACCCAGTCAAATTAAATAAAAGGTATCGGTATATAATTTCGCTTTTACAAATTTCAGTTTGCATGGAGTAAGGATTATTTACTTAATCTTAAACAATCTTGGAATGTTTCTGGCCATCCTAACATTGTTATCGGTGATTTAGTCTTGGTGGGGGATGATGGTTCTATAGAAATTAGGCATAGTAAAAACCCTTAACACTTCTCCTGATAGGTATGTCTGGTCAGAATCATTAAATACAAAAAATGGGGAGATCACTCGAGCTTTAGTGCATTTATATCCGTTAGAAATCCATTCTAATATTTTTAATTTAGATGACGCGTCCTCTTTAGAGGAACCTACCTCGACATTGGGTTCCCAACCAGAGAGAACTACACGTCAAGCTCAAATTTTAGCGAGACAACGCATTAAGGCTATTCTTTCAGATGAAGAATAGTCGAAACATTTTTTTGTCATTTAACATAACATACAAATGTTCTACATTTAGACATTACGTACACTGCGCAGTAACGTCTTTTATCTTGTACTCCATAGACACAATTGTAGAGCTGTTATATTGGTTTCCTTGCGCTCGGGGGGGGGGGGGGGGAGTTGGATGACATTAGCTTTAAACATGGTGCAAGCCTAATATTTTAAGCTCGCTGTGGCCTACAAACCTTTCGAAACTTTCAGGGCAATTGCAGGACGTTCATTTATTTTATCATATCTTTTTTTAAGAACTGAATTATCCCAGAACCCCTTCTTGTTGGTCAGGTTCCCTAAGCGTTTGGATGGGCATATCACGAGACATGATTACGCCGGATTAAGAAATTTAAAGAGGTGACAACCCCTTTTATATATTTCCACTGAATATGAAGAAATGACATTCTCTTTTACAATAAACTCATCCACTTTACTTCCAGGGAATTCGTTAGTGTCTGTGTATTTTGCGTTTCCCAAATGCCACGTTCCCTTCGAAGAGGGTATTTATTTGGCTTATCGCCCGTTTCATTGCATCAAAATACTGGCTGGTTTAGCGGGATGGGTGATTGAACACACCGAGATGTAAAACCCAAAGTTTCTGAGGGTGGTTGGTAGATAGATTTTTTTTTTATTATCACGATGGTGAAAAAAATAAATATTATTTTACGAGTATCGTACGAGCATTTTTCTATCCAAAGGGTTAGATTAGCACGATGGAAACAGAGTATTCAGTATCTTATATGCTATTCATCATTTGTGAATTTAGAACGTCCTTCAAACGCGGCTGAGACTTCAATGGGTTAAGGGTACAGTGGGTGTATCTTAAAAACCGTTTTTTTTGTCATCCATATCTTTTGGAAGAATGGAGGCCTTCATATTTTTTCTCTTTTATTGCTTTATTGCAATACTATAAATATAGTCTTCAATAAACCTTATTGCCTCCTTCTCCTCGGTGGGAGCTTAATGTCGAAGATTTTGAGAATCTTGACCAAATTGTTTTTTTATTGTTGCTGTTATTTCAATGCACTTTGACTTGAGGCCCCCCTTGTTTCAGAATGGGGAGTATTAGTTGTAACCAAGCTAAAGAATTTCCTTTTCTCAATAACGACGGTAAAGGAGATCCTTTGGCAGCCCCCGCCCTTGTTTCAAAATGAGATCATGTAAAATGAGGTCATCGTCCCTTATTCACCAAAATTGCAACACCTTAACTAACCAGAGGCCCGAGGCACTCCCTTTTTCTCATAGCTCCAGTCGCATGCTAACCTGTATTCTGCTCGCATATTGCTTCTAATATGCAGTGCACCCTTATTTGTGCATTGTGTTTTTTTTTTTTTTTTTGTTCTGCCTCTTCCCAAACATTTTTAAAATTTTTATTAATTAATCTACATTTATGTGTTATCTAATTGAATGTTGTAAATCATAGTGTGTGTAGATCTTTTATAAGTCGTAGTCGTGTTTATAATTTACGTCACCCTACAGTAAGTAAGTCTTGTGCGAGAACCAGAGTGCATAGAACTCAAGTAAGTCCTTATCTTTTGCTTTTTACACACGAGTTTAAATGATTTTTTTTGAAGAGGAAACAAGCACTCTTTCACTGTTCCATTAGAGTAGTTTGCGAATTTGAAAGTACATGAGACATACTATCTTGTCTTTTTTTTCTCCTAAAACCGATTTTCTTCTTCAAGGCATCTCAAAAATTTTCTCTCTGTTTTTGAGAAGGGGCCTCTATCTTGTAATTGGAATGATATACATATAGGTGTGGATATTTCGTGCATACATGTATGCGTATCGTGGATACCTATTATAAGATGGAGGGGACGGAGGTGGTTTCTTCTTCACATTACAAACCCATATTTTGCAATCGTATCATTTTTGAAAAGCGACATTATTATTATTATTATTATTATTATTATTATTATTATTATTATTATTATTATTATTATTATTATTATTATTATTATTATTATTATTATTATTATTATTTTATTATTATTATATTTTATTCATTACTTTGGTGTCTGTCCGTATGCGATTTTAACAACGGGAAAAGTCGCACTCGTGTACAAATTACATTACAGGCTGACAGATTTCGGACTAACCTTTTCTTCCGAAACATAAAGGAGAAAAAAGGGGGAATATGAAATAGAGAGAGGGAGCGGAATTGTATATTACCCTCTTCAGTCGTTCACTGCTATTCCCCCCTTTAAAGACAATTCCGAAGAAGAAGAAGAAGAAGAAGAAGAAGAAGAAGAAGAAGAAAAGAAAGAGGAAGAAGAAGAAGAAGAAGAAGTACAGAACAGAAGAGAAGAAGAAGACAGAAGAAGAAGAAGAAAAAGAAAGAAAAAGGAAAATAAAAGAGGAAGAAGAAGAAGAAGAAGAAGAAGAAGAAGAAGAAGAAGAAGAAGAAGAAGAAGAAGAAGAAGAAGAAGAAGAAGAAGAAGAAGAAGAAGAAGAAAGAAAAGAAAAAAGAAAGAAGAGAAGAAGGAAGAAGAAACATTCTTGCATCTTATTATTTTTATTCTAAGAAGAAGAAAGAAGAAGAAGAAGAAAAGAAGAAGAAGAAGCGAAAGGAAGAAGAAGAAGAAGAAGAAGAAGAAGAAGAAGAAGAAGAAGAAGAAGAAGAAGAAGAAGAAGAAGAAGAAGAACCCAAAAAAATATTTCGTGTGAAATACCAAACAAAATTTTACACAAGGAAATTTACACCAAAAACAATGGAGTAAAAACAAACGCGTATCATATTACGTCCTATTCATTGAAAGAGAGAACTTTGCACTTTAGAATTATTCAGAAATTATTCAGAAATATGCGAGCGAATTAATTAATTAATTAAACAAATAATAATAATAATAATAATAATAATAATAATAATAATAATAATGATAATGATAATGATAATGATAATGATATGACAATGATAATGATGTTATAATAA
>JABUQX010091248.1:12500-15000 GCA_015478945.1 Trachelipus rathkii
TGAAAAGGTGTGTTGATAGTAGAAGAAGAAGAAAAAGAAGAAAAAGAAAAAGAAGAAGAAAAAGAAAAAGAAAAAGAAAAAGAAAAAGAAAAAGAAAAAAAAAAAGAAAAAGAAAAAAAAGAAAAAGAAAAAGAAAAAGAAAAAGAAGAAAAAAAAGAAGAAGAAGAAGAAGAAGAAGAAGAAGAAGAAGAAGAAGAGAAGAAGAAGAAGAGAGAAGAAGAAGAAGAAGACCAAGAAGTATAAGAGGAAGAGGAAGAGGAAAAGAAAGAGGAGAAAGAAGAAGAACAACAACAAAAAGAAAAACAAGAAAAAGAAGAAAAAGAAGAAAAAGAAGAAGAAGAAGAAGAAGAAGAAGAAGAAGAAGAAGAAGAAGAAGAAGAAGAAGAAGAAGAAGAAGAAGAAGAAAAAGAAGAAGAAAAAGAAGAAGAAAAAGAAGAAGAAAAAGAAAAAGGTGGTAATAATAATAATAATAATAATAATAATAATAATAATAATAATAATAATAATAATAATAATAATAATAATAATAATAATAATAATAATAATAATAATAATAATAATAATAATAATAATAATAATAATAATAATAATAAAAAAATAAAATAAAATATAAAAATAAATTAATAATAATAATAATAATAATAATAATAATAATAATAATAATAATAATAATAATAATAATAATAATAATAATAATAAAATCCCTTATTAGGATTTATAAAAATAATGTCTGTGTTATAAGAGTGACCTAGTCTCAAATCAGGGTCGTGAGGTCATCTGCAAGTTCCCTTCAGAAAGTTCATTAAGCCTTTCGGTAACCTCGGTAGGACCGCTACGACTCCGCCTCCTTTCTTCGATCAAACTCGTGGGACCTTTACCTGTTTTTATTTAGAATTATTACTTCCTATTTTACTAAACTTTTAGTAAAAAACAAAAATCATTTTAACAAATAAAATAAAAAATATATAAAGTTTGAAAAATAAATTTAAGTAAGTAAAATTAAAATAAATAAAAAAGCTTTAAAACAAAATAATTTTTTAAAAAAAATGATAATAGATAATAATAATAATAATAATAATAATAATAATAATAATAATAATAATAATAATAATAATAATAATAATAATAATAATAATAATAATAATAATAATAATAATAATAATAATAATAATAATAATAATAATAATAATAGTAGTAGTAGTAGTAGTAGTAGTAGTAGTAGTAGTAGTAGTAGTAGTAGTAGTAGTAGTAGTAGTACTTCCCTTTGTCACTTGTAACTACTAATAACAAAAATATGAGGAGAGGAAAATCTTCCTTAACAGTGAGTTTGCTAACTTATTTATTCCTATTTGAACCTCTCTCACTGGTAGTTTGTCCTTTTTTTATAAATGTTATAATTACAACTCAGAGCATAATGAATATCCATAGTTCCTCGACATTCAAGACTTAAGCTGTTGCAAAAATGAATCCTTGGCTTTTTATTTTATTGTTAATTTCGTTCTCATTCTAAAGCCGTAGAATTCCACCTTATTGGTGTTATGATGGAGCTCTTGGTTATTCGTGTGTGCGTGTGTTTTATTATGAAAATGTTTTCTGTTGAGTTCGAAAAGCATGAGTATGTTAAGCATTTTAATTTTTTTTTTAGATTTAGTAACCAGTTTCAGAAGTAGGGCAAAAGACAATGGGTGGTCTGGACTTTTATTTTATTTTTTATTTTTTATATATATTTATTTTTGATGGGACGGGATAGTCCATGATAAGCCAATGTAATATCTAACCTTCTCTAATTTCTTTTCTATGTTAGGATATTCTTATGGTCTCTATTGGTGGTATATTTTTGTTTCTAAGTGCAGGGGAGTGGTTGGTGTAGTGTATTAAGATGGGTGGGGGAGAAAACCTGCTAATGCTTTATTTGTAATATTCTTATAATTAGATAACTAGATTTGAACATTAATGCAACCTATGCTGGTCAAGGGAAATCGATAACTATAAAGGAGCGTAGGAATTGGTTGAAATAAACTGCGATGGTGTTGAAGAAATTTTGTGTATTTAAGGGTTTTCAGGGCACTCACCGCCAACGGCACCCAATCAAAAAAAATTCCTTCCCCAAAAGGGGCAATGTTATTAACGTCCTCATATTATTATTCCAAAATTAACCACAAAACAATCAACAAAAATCGGAAAACACTTTAGAAAAACAAACACAAACATCTCTACAAAACCACGTTCACTCACGACGCGGTCTAAATCACCATCACAAGCCTCAAAACTCCTAAAACGGAAACCGTGTGTCAAGTGTCAGAGTAAGCCGAGGACGCTCTCTAATGTCGCACCGACACCATTATGAAATAATAATAATAATAATAATAATAATAATAAATAAAAATAATAATAATAATAAAAATAATAATAAAATAATATAATAATAATAATATAATAATATAAAATAATAATAATAATAATAATAATAATAATAATAATAATAATAATAATAATAATA
>JABUQX010091248.1:27500-50774 GCA_015478945.1 Trachelipus rathkii
AATTATAAATAAATTATATATTATATATATAATATATATATATATATATATATATATATAATATATTATTATATATATATATTTTTTTATATATTTTATA
The DNA here is from genome assembly GCA_015478945.1 of Trachelipus rathkii. Taxonomy (NCBI): domain Eukaryota; kingdom Metazoa; phylum Arthropoda; class Malacostraca; order Isopoda; family Trachelipodidae; genus Trachelipus; species Trachelipus rathkii. The sequence continues at coordinate 27,601 of JABUQX010091248.1, forward strand.
TTATATATATATATATATATAATTATAGAGAGAGAGAGAGAGAGAGAGAGAGAGAGAGAGAGAGAGAGAGAGAGAGAGAGAGAGAGAGAGAGAGAGAGAGAGAGAGAGAGAGAGTCTTTTTATACAATCATTTACATAACTTTTATTTTGCGATACTTTAGGTTTTACCTTAACCATAAATTAGTGTAAAGTATTAAAATATTCCCCCTTTACCTCGTAAGAAGCACATGGCAGTTCAAATATTTAAAAGGCTTGATGTTAAACCTGAAGTAAGCCAGCTTTCACAAACCAAGTAGATGCCTTCCCTCCCATTTCCTCTTATGGTGCCAGACTGCCTATAAAATATGTAAATCAAGTGGCACTGAACACTTGTGATGTCTGCCCTAACTCCGGTGCATATGTAGAGTCGTTTTATTATTATTATTATTATTATTATTATTATTATTATTATATTATTATTATTATTATATTATATTATTATTATTTTATTTTCATGGTTTGTTTTTGTTATTTGTTTGTTGTTGTTGTTATCTTATTATTGGATTCTTATTTATTATTATTTATTATTATTATTATTATTATTATTATTATTATTATTATTATTATTATTGTTATTATTATTATTATTATTATTATTATTATTATTATTATTATTATTATTATTATTATTATTATTATTATTATTATTATTATTATTATTATTTTACATTATTATTATTATTATTCATCCATTCATTCATACATTCATTCATACATTCATTCATAAGACCAAAGTATAAGACTTTAGACTATATCATAAAGGTAATAATAATTTAATGCGCAGTTGCTCAGCTTTTAACAAAAAGAACTGAAAGAGTGAAGAGACTTGGAACTATATATATATATATATATATATATATATATATATATATATATATAATATATATTAATATTATAATATTATATTATAATATATATATATATATATATATATATATATATATATATATATATAACAATAATAATAATAATAATAATAATAATAATAATAATAATAATAATAATAATAATAATAATAATAATAATAATAATAATAATAATAATAATAATAATAATAATAATAATAATAATAGGCAACTAGAATAGAAGTTGGAAAATAAAGATTTACTTGAATAATGAGCTGTTCATATAACAGACCTTCATTACTTATAAAATTGTTGCTTCAGCATTTGTCTTCCTTTGCTAAAGTTTGCATATTTAGCAAGATTGAAAAAGCATTAAGTACAATTAAGTACAAGTACAATGATTTTTATTTTATATTATATTTAAGTTTTCACAGCAAGATACAGCAACAGCATCGAAAAATAAAGTTTAGTATACAAGTACAATAATTACAAGTACAGGTACAAGTACAAGTACAATAATATTATGTTATATTATATTTAAATTTTTATAACAAGATACAGCAACAGCATCGAAAAATAAAGTTTAGTATACAAGTACAATAATTACAAGTACAGTTACAAGTACAAGTACAAGTACAATGATTTTATGTTATATTATATTTAAATTTTCACAGCAAGATACAGCAACAGCATCAAAAAATAAAGTTTAGTATACACAGGAATTCATTAAGTTACTCATTATTTTATTACTGTAAACTAGAATTTTAATTTAATATCCACATCTGTACATCCGTACATCCGTATGAGTGTTCAGAATAGTGTTGGCCGAGCACCGAAATTTTTCTCACCGCACCGCGCCGCACCGCACCGTACCGTAGCAGGGTAGGCGCACCACGCACCGCACAGCACCAAAATTCATTTTTGTCGCACCGCACCTCTGTTTCAATGGGTACCGCGCTCCGCACCACGCACCGTAACGCACCGCACCGCACCGCATCGCACCGCACCGCACCGCACCGGTACACGGGAATTGTGTGGCGCACCGCACCACACCACGTACCGCACCGCACCGCACCTGGTGCGTCGGACAACTCTAGCTCAGAGATCTACCAGAACATTGGCATCAAATGATTTCACAAATCTCACTTACATTCATCTTCGGATAACGACATATGTTTGAAGATGTCAATCTCATAATTTACACAAATATTTTAAGATGAATTTATGCAATATTCAGCCACCGGATATTTCTGAAGAGATGTTCAATATAATATTCAATATAATATTTAATATACTGTTCAATATAATTCTAACTACCTCAGTAGTACAGTCCTTCGAATATATTACTTTAAAAAAAATTACTTAATATTACTTTTTAAAAAATTACTTAATATTACTTTAATATTACTTTAAAAAATTACATTTGACTATATTATAAAAGTATATAATTAAGTATATTGTTATGATTATATAATTGTTATTGTACGTACAATCAAATCAATCAAATAACATGATATATATAATAAATGTTAATTTTATTATTTCTGACTACACTAAAACAACAGATGTCATTAGTTCTTGCAAATTTTATATTCTTGTTTATTTTTTTCAGGTTGCAAGCCAGTGTTTTTTCAAGTTGTCACTATTAGAGGTTGAAAAGAGTGTTTGATAAACTGAGTCTTGGAGTATGATAAGCTGGCGCTGTGCTGATCTTCAAGAGCAAGATAGCAAGTTTATGAATAGAGATATAACAGATTATAGAGTAATGTAATAGTACCCCTCCACTTTTGACGGCAGAGAAAATAGGAACTGTCTCAACTAAGAAAGATTGGAAAATTGAACTGAATGAGAATTCTTATATGAACACTTAATTGTGATGCATAAACGGAATGAGGAAAGATAATTAGGCTGGCGACTTAATTTCGCCTGTTGGTCAAAGCATCAATTGAATTAATAGCCAGATTTTAAAAGTTCTCATTCTTGGGTAATAACTTCTCTCAAGCAGAGTTTGCACGAATTCGATATGGACAATGCCATGCATGATCTTGAAATTAGGCAAGCGCTCTCAGTCTCTTCATGACGAACAAAAGTAAAATTGGGTATATAATTGTGTCATTGGTAAAGCCTCGACACATTAAATCGGGGCTAGATTGAACAGCCATTTTGCCTCAATCATTTCAAGTCCTTTATACATCTATGTTGCGGTGTCAATTGAAATTTTCGCACCCATGTGCCAGTCATTTTGAAAGCACGAGACGTAGATGAGCTGATGGCTTCGAATATGGTACAACGCTAGAGGAGTTTATTCTCGCGAACTCTATTATCGCTTCATGAATTGGCTTAATGATCGAATATCGTTAGTGTACATATGACTGCTATATGGTCTTCGGACTATTCCGCTCTTCGCCAAGATTGTTAAATAATCTTTCGAAGATGACTTAATTATATTAATACCCTTCTCAATTTTATTCCGGCCTCTCTACCGATTGAAAAAAGCTGAATGCTCTAGAATATTGGTATTTCAGCCTAGCATATGCGCCACTTTTGCCGTCTTGGATAAACGCAAAGATCAGCATTTAAAAGGTTAAATAATAGTGAGCCTCGATTGGATATTCAACTAATTAAATTAATTAGAGGTTCAAGATAATATTTAAATAGTGGGAGATGCAGTTACCCTGTCTTATGAAAAATATTAAGATAAATAAGATTAATTTTATATGTTTCGAAATGAACAAATATTTCTAGAAAAAAATGAATGCTTTTTAACATCTAGATTGCATGTCTTCTTTATAATGAACTTTTGGATAGCCTTGAAAGTGAGTTAAAATAAAGTAATTTTAAACTGGTTAATGGTAAATATAAAATTAAAGATGCAGGTTTATTTCAAGACCATAGAATGATTTAGCATTGATTTTTATCTCTAATGACCAAAACTTCCCCCCAAACCCCTCCCCAAAACCGCAGTAATGTTTATTAGTTTTGAATTAAAATGTACAAACCCCAATTGGAAGATTTTAATATGAAAGGTATAGCTTTATAACGTTTTGAGTATAGCTCATTCTTAGATGCATAATTTTTTTTAAAGTGGTAACCTACTTTTACGTTTATTATGCGATAATATTAAAATAATTGGCATTAATTATTCATTTTCATGCGGATATTATTAGTGGGCGTGTTTAACTTATAAGGATATATTAGGCGGTATATATAAGATCTGATCTTTTCGTGTTAATTCCTTTCCATTCTAACTTCATAAGCATTATATTTAAAATAATATTCAATTTCCTATAATTTCTCATACTTCTTCAAAGTTTATATATTTTCTTTTTTAGTGTTATTGATATGTTTTATAAGTATATAATATATCTTTTAGTATATAATTGATAATAGTCGGTTTTCTGTACTTTGGATGCTAGTCGATTTCAGATTTGTATATTTGCTATTTTTGTTAATTGCCTATGTATATATACTTAGCTTATCATGTATATTATGATTTTTGTTGAATTAAACTTAATTTTGGCATAAATATAATCCAATGGACTTTTATTCTCAGGGTACGTATTATTTGGAGGTATCTATTATTATTATATTTACCTTATTAGACTTCAATGAAACGTGTTAAGAAACAGTGCTTTAAATCTTATAAAAGTGAGAGTTTTACGTTACCAACATAGATAACTGAAATTTTTGTAAGGTAATTCAGATCATGTTGCATGTAATTAAATATATTATTTCTAAGGAATACTATTTAGTTAATACAAGTTATATTATTTTTGATCTTCAATTTTATATAAGGCAAGATTTGTCACGAAGCTTGACAAGCGATTTATTGATTGTTTATGTATAGTTATTTTTAATAGGTTTCTATATATTTTCCGTTGTTTCAACGTTTGAAGAGTGAAAACTTATTATCTATGCTCTATCTAAATTTGGATATATACATTATATCTCTCGTAGGTATATGTTCATAAAGGAACATTTATATTCATGTTTTTCAAGTACATTTTTTCATATTAAGATAATTGTTATCACTTCAACGTTGAACTTATTTTATTCTTATTTCATTGATAGGCTCTAGCTCACTCGCTCATTATAATCTACTTCATGTTATCATTAAATGTAATAATTTGTTATGTTATAAAGTTATAGAAAGAATTCTTTATTTTATGCACTAAAGTATATTAAACCTATTTTTCAAAAACTTTATATATATATTTGTTATAATACAGGAATACTATTATATATAACATTTGATTTCAGTTGAAGTAATAAATGAGGGAATTGAACGTTATTTAGAGGAGATTGTGTTGGTGTGAGAAAGGCGCATGCGAGGAGCAGACTCTAGGTTGCAGTTGACTATTTAGATTTTTGAAAGAGGAAAGTTCTAACTTGCAAGTTATTGGGAAGGGTATGTGATTATACACAAGTTTTTTTTGTCACAAAGATGTTATTGTATAGTTCGGAAAAGGAAATTTGGCTTACTAAAGTTATTTCGTTCAAATGATTCGAGGCTCTTCAAAGTTAAAATATTTTTTTGCTTCATTGAGAATTAGTTGGAGAAGAGGCAATATGTTTGTCATCTATTAGGAGAATGAATGCCTCCTTCGTGACGTCCAATTTTTCAGCACACGCGGTGATGCGCTGCTTGGACTTCAGAGATATGGTATTGACTAACGATTAAAAGAATAAGGTTATAAGGTTTTATGGTATATGTTAGTCCGATATTTTGTTTAAAGTCGGAATTAGTAAATCTTTTGGGATAGATTGCTTTAATGAAAGGAAGAGACAGAATATTATTGTTCAAGTTTTGTTTTGTCTGATCTATGTAAGGGAGAATAAAGGTGCATGATAATTGGGTCTCAAGGAAGAATCGCTGGAGTGCGTGGGGTGTCTTTGTTTGGCCTAGAGGTAGAGTGGCGTTCTCGTGATAGTGGTGAGTTGGTCTATCTAAGATCGCTGCGCGTGAAGCCAGGGGATTGCACGATCTATCCTTTCGTCGGTCAGATAAATTTTACCTTATATTGCTCAAGAGGAAATAATTGGTTCTCCTACTGCTGTCTGGTCTACTATTTGTGGATTGCTATATTCTTGAATGAAGGATCTCTTGGTACTGTGGTCATGTTGCACGATAAGCTCTCTCAACTTTATTTATATTTAATTAGTGATATTATCTCTTAATTTAGTTGCAATAAAATAGTGTGATTGCTTTGTGTGTTTTATTTTCGAGATGTCAGTGGATATTGTTGTTCTGTCTTTGTCTTGTGTGTTAATTGTGTTGCGCGGCGTAATCTTTTTAAGAATGCTTTATTATTAATTTTTCTCGACAAGGGATTTTTATCGCCTCTGTTAAAGTTTGTAACCGGGCGTTTTTTTAATTCTTAAAGAAAAGTCAGAAAGGAAGAAAGGAGAAGAAGAAAAAAAAAAAAAAAGTGTAGGATTAAATATATAAATTGATAGAGGGCAGGTTGTATTTTTATTTTTTATTGTCTTTTTAACCTTTTTTTATTGTTGTTGTTGTTATTGTGGGTATTTGGTGAGCGGGGTGGTGGCCTTGAGCTGCTTCGGGGGAGTGCCTAAAGGTAGGGGAGATCCCCACTTCGGGGGTGGCAGGCAAGATGGAGTGAGTTTAGGTATTAGAACGAAAAGTGGAAGGGAAAAAAGAGAGATATGGGGAGAGAAGAGGTAATTTAGTGAGTGGGATGTATGATGGTGGAGGGGTAACGAGGATTTGCAGAGGGAGGAAGTGGGGGGTTAATGTTTGAAGAAACAAGGTTGATAGTGCTAGGTACATACTGAAACTTAAAGCATTGAGGGAAGGGGAGTATGCTTCTGGAAAATACAGGGTTGTTCAAGCGTTGTGAACGAGAGAGTGGAGGGTTGAGGGAGGTGGGAATAGTTCTGAGGAAAGATGGTGTCTGAATAAGGTAAGGTTGTTGCACCAGTGTGAATTCGGGATATATGATAGGGTCCGAGTGAAATTACGAGGGGAATGTGTGGGTTTTATTATATGCGCATTAATGCCCAGTGAATGGAGGAGGTGAGGAGGAGTAGAAAGCTTTTGAATATGAGTTGAATCGGTGTTGGGAAATTTGATTTGGGGGGGGATAAATGATGAAATTTTGTCTATATGGGTAGATTTTGAATGCAGAAGGTGGGAAGGGAGACGGGGTGGGAAAGAATATAGGAGCCATTATGGGGTAGGGGGAGGGGTTAATGGGGAGAAGTTTCTGATTAGATCGTTAGTGCTGTTGAGAAGAATGATAGTGGGTACTATAGAATATTATGGTTCAAAGTTAGAAATAAACATTGTCTCCAACCAAATTTTTTTCCATAAGGGAGGGGGAGGTGGAGGTACTGTACGGCTTTAAAATGTGTGTGTAATGGGAAGGATAAAGGCGATTATAGAGTTTAAATGTATTTCAGAGGGGCGGGAGGGGAGATTTCAGATCACTATTTGGGTGGTTTGTTGTATAAGGTGTTGGGTAGGAGAGGTGGGTTGGAAAGGGGGAGAAGATGAGATAGAAGTAGAAGAGATTATAAGGTGGAAAATAATTGGAGGCATAGACAGGGAGTGTAGCAGGAGGTTGGAGAGGTATGGAGGATAGGTGGGAGCTGAGAGGGGGGAATGGTAGAGAGCGAGGTGGAGTGTGTGGATGTGGAAGAGAGCGAATTTAAAGAGTGCTATGTCGTATGTGAAGAATGTGCTAGAAGGCGATTATGTGGAGTAAACAAGGGTGGGTGTAACGAAAAGTACAGGAATTTGCGAGAGTGAGTTGGTAGGAATGAGGGGAGGTGAAGGAACATCAAGTGTGAAAGGAAAGGAGACTAATATTCGAGTGAAAGTGTAGTTTTTTAGTAGAATGTAGGAGAGAGGTAAGTTGGGAGGAATATCTGAAGGGGGCATTTATCGTGTGGAAGAAGAGGCGCGAGATCGGTAGAGGAACGAGGCACGAAGAGCAAGGATTAGTATGAGTGTGAAGTGAGATTGAGAGTACTCTTGATATCGGGGAGCAAGTGTTTCTCGCGTATTATGATTAGTAATAGGCCAAAAAAGTAATGTAAGAAGGAACAACTGGGTTGTATGGTTAGGGAGAGGATTTTAGGGGATCAATGATAGACGATGGGGAATGGATGGAGGTCGCACGGATGAGGTGGTCTCGAGTTGAGAGGTGGGGAGTATTTTTAGTGACTCTATCTATCGAATAGAATAGATGCCAGGAGTGTGGGAGGTTGGAAGGGGAGGAGGATTTGCAAGAGGTTATGATGAATGGGGAGAGATGACTTTATCTGGTGGCGGGACGGGGGATTGGGACGGAATTACTTTAAGCGAAGGAAATTATAGTTGAAGAATGCATTGCAATAAAGGCAAAATAGGGCAGGATCGCAGGCGCTCTGGATGAGATGTGAGATATTAAGAGAATGTTACAAGCGGAGTATAAGAGAGGGGTAGGAGAGATGGATATAGATATAGAAAGGTATATATATAATGTCTCTTGGCTAGAGTAGGTGAGGTTACACAGTCTGGGCTCCCCCGCCAAAGGATTGGCGACAGGATTGGCTTGTTTTGGTTCTGCCTTGCTCTTACAGGGGAGGGGATAGGCCAATTGGACAATAGTTCTGGGATTTAAAAGAGGTCAATAAATCACTATGTCTTATTAACAGTGTGGCTAGGGGAGTGTAGGGACGAATACTGATTGCATGATTGAGTGAGGCAAGGTTAATAATCGACTGGAGGGGAGTCATGTGAGGAGAGCAAGAACACATTTGGAAGCGATTTTCATTAGAAGTTTGAGAGGTAAGTGTGGTGATGTGGATAAGAGTGTTTTAATCGTAAGTATGGCGCCTGGTTGTTGCAGAGAGCATTAGTATTTTTCGAGGAAGGGTGCCGTAAGGTGCGGATATTATTTTCAGATTGCGATATATTTATAGACATACTGATAGAGATGAAGAGGGGTAGAATTGTTAGGAGGGTGGTTGGAGGAATTAAATGGGAGTTAGCTGAGGGTTAAAGCTTCATTGGGTTTTAGTAGATTTAATAGTATAGTGAAATATAATGTGTGTTGAAGAGTGTTACTGGTTAAGGGGAGAGTGAGACATGTTTGGGGTGTAGAGGATGTGAGGGCAGGGGGTGGTGTAATGTCGCCCGTGGCTATTAAACTTTGGTTTTATTAGGAGAGTGTTTGAGAGGATGGTGAGTTGAGAGGGGAGGGGGGTGGAATTGATGAAAGGGATTGATAGAAGGGAAGTGAACATGATTCTGATACTTGTTTTGACGGACGTAACTGCCTAGTGGCGAAGAATGCGGAGGGCTGAGGATATTTGGTGAGATGGAGTTTGAGAGATGTGTGGACATATAAAGCGGACTTAAAATAAGTCCAGGTAAGAGTAAAGTGTTTATAGTGTTTGAGGAGGAGGAAAGAGAGGAGGGGGAGGGGAGTTTTGAGGTTATATTGAGTTAGGGGGTGTAGTATTGGGAGAAGTAAAGATTTTTAGATATTGTAGGGATGGTAGGTATGGGGTTGAAGTGGATGGAAGGGAGTTAGATTAGAACTAGAGTAGGAGAAGGTTAATGAGAGTTTTGAGTGGTCGGGGAATTATGGAAGGGGGGGATTTATCACAGATAAAAGTTACGATAAAGTATGTTTTGAAAAAACTTTGTGTTCACAGGGTGTTTGTATGGGTGATGAAGTGGGGTTTGAATTGCACGGTCCAGGAAGAGTTGGAGTATTTTGAGATGAAAGGGGTTGAGAGCGGTTATGTTAGGGTTAGCAGTTAAAGGAGAAGATTTGGATTCATTTTTGCAGATGGTTTATTTATTTTTTTTTTGGGGAAGAATTTGAATGGTATGGTGGGAAGAGCGGAGAAGGAATGTTAAGATGGTATGAGGCTTTTAGTGAGAATGGAGGAACAGAAAGTGGTTAGGAGAGTTTGGGTGTGAATTTGAAGAAGGGGGAAAGGAGAGGAAGGAGGGGAGCCCAAAAAAGAGAGGTATGGTGGTGAGGTGAAAAGATGGGTAAGGAAGGAGAGTGCAGGGATGAGGAATGAGGAGAGAGGTTAGAGATTTTGTGTTATAGAAGATGCGAGATACGAGTCGCGGGTGCAGAGAGGATGGGTTTAGAGGTTTGCGAAGATGAGAGGTGCGGTGCATGTGGGGGAGAGCGGTATCGGGATAGCACTAAGATATACCAGGGATAGATTTACGTTCATAGGTTGACAAAAAGTGTTCAGTGTTATTTACGGATTTATATTAAAATAAAAAAGATAAAAGATAAGAATATACCTATGATTTTGAGAACTGATTGTAGGACACTTTTCTAATAGTGGTTTCTTACTATATAGTTAGTAGTATATATATATATTTTTATATCATAAAGTTTTGCCTAAGACTAAAAAATATACCAAATGCAATAGTGGAAATATGTCTGAGCACTCAGACACATAAAGATAATATAAACTATTATTTATATAATTAGTCTAAAGGATTATTATATATTACATATTATATTAATATATCTATTTTATATTGCAATATATTATTTATACCTTATTATTATATATAGTTATATATGATTTGACGATTTATCGTCATCGTCAAAATTCTTAGATTTCGTACTTCATAGTATACTATGTAATTATAATATTTTATTTACCATACATCTTTATTTTAGTATGTTAATTTCACATAAGTGGGAGGTAAAAGATCTACTAGCTTCTTCCGGGATTGAACCACCTCGTGGTTGCAAATGGACAATATGGCTCGACATTGCGTTTATCCAGACTTGAAGTGCTTTATCCCCTAGTTCTTCCAAAAGTTGGGGGATTCCAAGAGAGCATGCTTGTAAGAACACCTGTGCGAATGCCCTTGTCAAGGGCGACATCATAGGTTCGTCCTGTTCTATCCCTCGTTCTTTTATATTTTAGGTGTCATTCATAAATGCATAAATCGCATTTTTTTTATTTTAAAAGAACCTAAGTGGGAAGGTAAAGAATATGCTTCTCCGGGATTGAACCCGCGTTGTGCTTGAGAACAATATAATGAGCAATATGCACTGATGGCTTTACGCTGAGAATCTATTTCCCACATTATCCGAAAGGGTTTGTTGTTTTAGCGCTCAGAATTTTAAGGCACTCAGTCAGTTTAACTTTTCAAGGGGGTGACATCACTGGTGCTCCACGTGTTCTTTACTATTCTCCGATTCTTATTGTAAGGTGTTTTAAATACTTGCTAATCGCAATTTATTAGTTTAGATCTTAAATAGCATCAAGTGGGCAAGAGTAAAAGAATTACTGCCTTACATCCGGGATTGTGACCAACCGCTGTTTATTGCGAAATGAGGAACTGTACGGATAGCTAACGACGGTCATGTTATTCAACGACTGAGCATAACTCACCAAAACAATTCAATAGTTTTAGTTTGTTTTAACTGAATCAGTTTCTAAAAAGTCATCGAGTACATAAATTATCAACGCGGTTTGATTCAAAATTGGCAAGACGATATTTAATTATCGGTCGTACAAGATCACTTCAGAGGTGTACAGCTCTCGTCTCTCATCTTCCTCGATCTCTTTAACTCTATAGATAGCGTGTTAAATTTATTGCATAATGGCAATTTTAATTATTTAGCTTCTTGAAAATATGAAGCATAAAGATGTGGAGAAGTAAAGATTATCTTGCTCCTTCTCCGGGATTGGACTCGTCGTGTTACCGGAAATTTTACTGTATTCATTATCCGTACAATCAGCCACACCAACACAAAATATTAAAAATTGGATGTGTCGATTAATTAACTTCTGGTTGGGGTCCGGATTATAGGTACAATTTAGTTAGGGTTAATATATCTGTTATTATGTTAGGTTATAAATATTATATTATTATTTTAATTATCTTTACTTTAATTAACTTAATAAATCCTATTATTCATATATCTTATATAATATATATTATCAGGTTATCCTACTAAGATGTCAGAGCGCTTATACACATTTCTTTTCAAATAATTTTTATTTATATATATGTTATATAATTATATATCATACATACGTAGTATATACTCAATGTAGCAATATATACTTGATCGATAGCGCTTCAAGTTTACTCGTTTTATAACTATAAATATAAGATAATCACTTTACTAGTAGATTTTTTTTATTCAAAAAGATCTCTAAACAATTTTACATTTAAAATTAGTACATTAACCTCACTGCATCTTTTTATTAATATAATCATACTACTATTTTTTTGATAGACTAATCACTTTTAAGGAGTGTTAAACTATAAAGATACTGATTTGAATATTCGCGAACCATAGAGTTGGATATCTCTCTATGCCATTTACTTAATCAATAAGATTTGAAGGCGTCAAGGAGCTGACGGAGTGTGTCGTGTGTGTTTATCATGTCTCCAGAAATGTTAACTTCTTCTTTCTAATTTTTCTCGCTTGTAAGGTGGCTCGAGGCGGCCGGGCCCCCCTGGTAGGGGGGGACGAAGTACTCGTCGTCCCCCCGCTGAGGCGTAGAGAACCTGATCGTTTCCAGGTGTGTGGTGTGTTTTTTTTCTTTCTAGGGTGCTTGTATAGTTAATATTAAACAATCATATTTTTGGCACTCGGAACGCTTCTATTATTGTAGCTTGTAAAATATCGAAAAGAATATCGACATATTGGTTCGTTTTCTAATATCTATCGGTACACATTCTTTATAAAGGACAAGTTCCTATAATATAATATATATATATATTATATTAAATATATATATATAATTATATAATATATATATATATTATTAATATATATATTATATAATTAGTATTTATTATATTATATTATAATTATAATATAATTAATATTATTTCTATATAATTATATATATATATATATTTATATTATTATATTTATATATTTATATATATATATTATATATTTATATATATTATCATATATATTATATATATATATTATACTACTATATTACTAATATATTATTATATTATATATATATATATATATATATTTTAATTATATATTATTATATATATAGTATTATATTTATGTATTGAGTATATTATATATACTATATATATATTATGCGTAAATACACAATCAGGATGTAAAAACCTTTTATTTAAGTAATTTTTAATAATTTATTAATTATTATAAAGAAAGTAAATCTAGGGTGTTAATGTAAATTATAGGGGAAAATTATTGATATTTGGTTGTAATGTAGAATATAGAACACTATTTGTGGGTGCATTATTTAGCGCACTGTGTAGGAATTTTTATCGAGTTTCAGTATGGTAATATGTTGAGTTATACAATTCTTATTAGTAGTTCGTGTAGTTGTTTGCGTAAGTATGTTCGTTTCGCTTTAAGTCCCGAATCTGCCCTAAGATTTTGTTTTTTTGGAATAATATTGAAAATTCGTCTTCGTATCATTTTCTCCAGTTTTTTCGAAACCCTATGATCAGAGCAGTAGAAAGTAAGGTATTATAGTTTTATTTTCAATAAAAAATACCAGCAACTGCCAAGGGTCAAGGCTGTTAGAGATGGCAGTAGTACGGGGGATCTCGGCCTCTAGGACCGCGGGAACGAAGGGTAGGAATATTCCCCCCCTCGGGGAGGGGCGGAGGCGTCCGCTTATTGGTATTGTGGGAGTGTGGCATACGGGGGTTCCTTCCGCTCCATCCTACGGGGTTTGTTAAAACTGTCCCGCCTCTGTATTCTCCGTCGGACCTGCGTCCCTTCTACCTATTGGCGTCAGTAATGGGACACATTTTATACAATTTTAGTATATAATAATTTTACTAATAAAAAATATTTTTTGAATACTAAAATAGCTGATTATATTTAGACTGCTTTAATAATGCCTATAATTATAATAATATTGGAACCCATTTATTATATCATATAAAAGCAAATTTCATCTTTAACACGATCATAAATATTCCATTTTAAATTCAAATGTATTACATTAGATAAGATTTGTTATTTAAGTACACCAAACAATCTCAAGATATACAAAAATTCCCTAAAAAGAGTTAACTCTATTTATGGTCCCTAGAGATTATACGAACTCGATATTTAAACAAAAATTTTTTTGAGGAGGACTCAGTCGAGTACAGGGAAATATGTATAACAAAGGTTAGATAAATGAACTTTGGTCCTATAATAGTTATATATATATATAATATATATGATCAAACTCTAATCAATTTTATTATGGCATATTACAGTATATAAAGAAAGAATCAGATCATAACATAACATAGACTTCAAAGTCTAATAAACATATTAATAAAATACTATATTATACTATATAATATAAATTTCTCAATAAATCTCTAAAAAAAAATCACATGCAAAATCCTCTGCGATATTCGCAATGTAATCAAAAATCTTTAAAACACTATTACCACACTTAGATAAGTTTACTTTTTTTTTAAAACAATTCTCACCACTTAACAAAATAAGTTACCTATAATTCTACTAAACTTTTTTACTTTAAAGTTTCAATCTATATTTATGTTCGAACTTATATACTAAAATTTGCGCAAATATAACTATATGAATATATATATATATATATTACTAGTATAGTATATACGGCTATATATATATATATTATATATATTATTATATATATACTATTTATAAAAAATATATTGATCTATATAATACTTATTCGTAATCTTACACTATCTATATAAGTAATTCTAAATCTTTAGGGGATTTTCAAGTACTTGCAATTTCATATAAGTTCCCTTGACAAAATGCGTATATTATTTTCCGTTCATCCTTATATCGTCATAAATTCCTTATTATATACATTGTAGGAATCTTTGTAATCCGTATATTTTAAAGTTATGATACTCCAATATGCTACTTGGTTTGTAAATCTGTTAAACTTAAATTACAGATTCCATATTTTCTGCTACTTGCTTATGTCTAGATACTCTTTGCATCAATTAATTTTATTAGGTTTAATCACTTGCTGTTTCAGATTCCAACTGGCTCTAGCAAGCACCGGTGCCGTCCTTTCACTTAAATAAGGAAAATAAGGTAAAACACTGTTTAGTGTTATTCCAGGTTCTCTATTTTCTCTTTTAGGTCTTTAGTACTTAAATTGAGCACCGATAGAAATACATATAATTATAAAACTATCTCATTTAGATACAACCTTTAAAGACTTTGAGGTGGAATAAACCGAAACTCCCTAATACATTCATATCACTATTCAAAAAATACTTTATCAGCGACGCTGATTTGATAATTTTCTATTTTCACGAGATCATGAAATAGTTATACAATTTTCTCACTTTAAAATTTTAGCACCAGGACCAGTTTGATAAAATCTCATATTTCACACATCAGAAATACTTACACTTCTCACTTAGTTATTAAGTATCATAAGTGGCGTAAATTTAAAACAATGTTTTACTTCGCATCAACACCTGGGAACAGTCTCCGATAAGGTCCCAAAATGATAGGCTTCTTACTGTCTCTATATTCTTTAATGTCTTAATGTCTTATTTTCTTTTAACTTTTTTTACTTTAGCAAATACTTCAGATCTGTAAATGACGTCATAGAAGTATCTTCCAAAAGCTTAAAATCCTTATTTGCAGATTTTTCCATATTATAGTTATTTGAAGTTTCCTTTGTAAGTCTATTCATTTAGTTCACTCATTAGTCCTCTTTTTTTATCTGAAATCTTTCACTAAATATTTTCCAAATTTCTTAATCGTTTAACAAATATCAACTTTACAACTTTTTCTTGTACCAGACACTTTTTGTTTCTTTGGTTTATCAGTTCGGTTTTTGTGAGAGCCGGACCTCACCACAAAGGGCATAAGCGTCCCTCCAGGCAGACAAAAAACTGCCCCTTCAGAGCTATCCCACTCACGAGCTCAAGCAATATGACCCACCTGCACAGAGAGCACACCGTGATCTCCTTCAACCCAGACTATATGTCTTTTAAATAAGAAGTGTCTATCTACTCCTCTGGTATCTTAAGTTGGTTGATCCTCCTGTCACAGATTATTACTATATAATAGTAACTATAATATATACTATATCTATATATACTATTCATATATTATATACATAGTATATTTAATTTAAGTATTTGTATATATATATATATATATATATAATTAATATATTATATTATGTATTTGTGTATCTATATTATATCTATGAGGTAAAAGCTTTAGGTTTTATAATTTTATTAATAAATAAATATTTGTGATATTCATCCTTATAAAAATATTATTTATCTGAGAAAATTATCTAAATAGAAAATTATTTAAATGTTATATGAATGTAACCTAAAGCACGTAAACAAAATGACCTAAATGTTGGGTATCAACACATGCTACAAAATTGTTTGAATGTATAATTTAATACCCAAATAGAGTGCCTATTTGTACCATATTAATTTAACAGTCTCATTAATCACAAAGAGTTTTTATTACAGCGTAAATTGTTTATGTAATATTATTCCTAATTTTCCTTATTAAATTTTATAGGTTTTTTTTACTGTTGGTTCTATGTTGAATCTATGCGGAAACGCACAATAAAACTGGATCTTGGTTCTGAGTGTTTAATCCACCTCATTGATAGTTTCAAATATTCAAGAAAAGAAAATTTGACAAATTGACGGCCCCATTGCCAGAATCCGACGGATCTTCTCAAGGAAGAAATTGCTAATTAATGAAAAAAAAAGTCAATATGAGAAGTGGAAGATGATGTGTTAGGTTTGTTACAAATATTTCTTCGCTTCGAAATATATTCGCCAAGGTCGTTGAAATTACAAGGTCATAGTAAAGGAGATGAAAAAACTTCACAAAAAAATGTAAAAACCTAAAGATTCTTAATCAAATATGACCACACTAGAATATTTCATTCGATTAAAAAAAAAATAAATTAATTGAGATTTTTTAAGAAAATATTAAAATAATAATATATAGATATATATATATATAATAATTATAATATATATAATAATTAGTATACTAAAAAAAATAAAAATAAAAAAATAAATATATATATAACTAATTATAATATTTTATTTATTGTTAACCAATAACACTTTTGTCCCGCATTTAGCGGGAGTAGTGTGCTGATCCTCTGGTACAGCCTTCCCTCATTCACATCCTCTCCTTCATCTCGCTCCTCACCACCTCCTCCATCCCCCCTCTTATCCCTCGCTCAACACACCTAACCCGTTCTCCCATCCCCAATCCAC
Source organism: Trachelipus rathkii (assembly GCA_015478945.1). Classification (NCBI taxonomy): domain Eukaryota; kingdom Metazoa; phylum Arthropoda; class Malacostraca; order Isopoda; family Trachelipodidae; genus Trachelipus; species Trachelipus rathkii. The sequence continues at coordinate 44,725 of JABUQX010091248.1, forward strand.
CTCTCCTGCCGTCCTATTTCATTCTTGCATTATTTCCATCCATCAGCTAGCCTTCTTGGCTTCCCCCTGTTCTTGTGTCTCCCCCTTCCTCTCCTTCCTATCCCCTCCCCTCCCAAACTCGTTTCTAGACCACTCTGTTGCTGCCTCCAATTATAACACCTAAAAATATACCCATAACACATATAAACCTTAACATTCCCTTTCTCCTGCTCTTCCCACCAGACCATTCCTGTCATCACACCTTCTCCGCTACCACCCTTATCCTTAATCTCTCTCCCTTCTGCGTTAACTCCCCCGCAAACGCCTCTCGCTAACCCCTTCATCTTCAAATACTTACAATAGATTGTATAGTACAGAGACACCATAAGGCCACGTTTCACACGCCATTACAAACCGCTCGGTAAAAACAAGAATATATTTGTATATATATAATACAAAAAACAACATTACTATCTAACCTTTCTGTGATAATCCCCCTCCTTTCCCAATTTCTCCTCAACACTCAAAGCCCTCATTCCTTCACTTATTCTATGTTCTATCTCTCCTCCTTCATCCCTCCCCCCCTACTCAACTCCCATCCGCTAAATATCATAAAATCTTTACTATTCTAGGCAAGGCCAGTTGGCAGTCCGGGGTCTATACCCTCTAACCCCTCCCCCTCCCTCCACTTTCCTCCTCCTCATAATCCACTAGCACCTTTTATCTCTACTCCTGGGATTATTTTAAGCCCTCTGTTTGTCCACGACACGCACTCTCTCAAACCTTCTGCCTCACACCAATTACCTCAGCCCTTCCGCGTTCTTTTCTTCGCCATTAGGGCAGTATCATCCGCAACAGTTATCATTGTTCTCTTCTCCCTTCTACATTTCCCATTCTATCAATATATTTTCATTCCCTTTCACGATGTTAGAATGAGCTTCTCCCATAAAACAATTGAATATAGCTCACGGCGATCTATTACACACCCCTGGCCTCAATATTTCCACACACTCGTCCCAAAAAAATCTCAACTCTTCCCCTCCTAAACACTCTCACACCACACCTATTCTACACATTACACACAACGTTAATAAAAAGCCTTAATTACCTTTCCCTAATATTACCCCCACCACCCCATTTCCTTCCAAAATCCCTTCCACAAGTTCACCCCTATTCAACTCTATCAGTATTGGCTTTTTTCTTCTAATCTTTAAAAAAAAACCAGTCCATACACTTTCCCTTCCTTCTCCAAAATTACTATTATCTACCACAAAAAGCATCTAAAAAACAATATTAAAAAGATAAAAATATAGAGACAAAAATAATAAAAAAACCGAGAAATATATATATATATATATAAAGTGAATCAATCTACTCCCAAACTACTCCTGTTCTCCTTTTTCCCTAAATCCTCCTGTTCTTCCCCATTTCTCCCCTCCGTTAAGCCTCTTACTCTCTCCAATCAGTATTCTTCCGACACTTTCCCTCCATCACCTTTTTAATAAAATTAAAGACATCGTATCGTTCTCATACTTGTCAATTTCCACATTCCATCCTATTCCCCTTCCCCTTATACAGGGTGAATCCATAAACATCCATCCTTTCCGCCCAATCCTTGTGGTACTCACTACCCACCTCCTGCCAACATATTGTTATAAATAATCCTATGCAGCCATGTCCTCCACCCCTTTATACCTCCCTTTCGTGCAACATTTTCCTATCTTTTCTTCACCAGCTGCATTCCATGACCTGCGGGACTTCCCTTTTTTCTCTTTATTCACTGGCTCCCTTATATATTTCCTCCATTTGTTATTTTCGATCCTCAACCTCCTCCCTATCCCAACGTTTCTATTTCCCTATCCTCACCTCTTGTCCTATTCTTTTCCTCCCTCCTCCCTACCCCAATCCTGTATGTTCATTTAAATTCTCACTAATAATACTCCCCACTTCGTTTTTCTTTCCTCTCTCCTCTCCTCCTATCCACTACCCATCTCCTCCCTTAATCCTGTCCCCAACCCCTGCCTTCTCTTCTTTTGTTTTTAGACCTCTTCCAGTAACATTCTTTATCTCCCCGATTCAAAATTTTCCGTCACTTTTCTACACTTCATTCCCTCCTTGTTAGCTCTTCTCTTCAGCTCTCTTCAACCGCCCCTTTGCTTTCCACTCATAACCCTTCTATATTCCTTTCCCCTATCTTCTCCCCTACATTCATCCTTTTATATCGCCTTCCATTTTCCTTTTCACCATCCTCCTTTCACGTCTCCTCATCTCCACCATTTCACTCCCTTTCCTCTGCTTTGCCCCACCTTTTTATTCCATCATACCCTTCGTAGCCTTAGCCTCTTTTCACAATTACGTGCCTCTTCTAAAATCTCTTCGATTCCACTCTCGTCCACATATCTCTCCCTAATTCCCGTTCCTCTCTCACAGGTTTCGTCCACCTGTTCCTCTCATTTACCTCTTCCTAAACTCCCTCTTGCTATAGTCTCTATCCATCTCTCCAATTTTTTTCCAACCTTTATTCACTTCCTACTCTCTCGCTGACCGCCGTTATTTTAGTGTAGAGATCTTGTTAATATTTTCAACCTGTGCAATCACCAATAATTTATCAGTGATCGGATGATTCTCCTTCCCCGACCAGCAATACACGTACTACAGTCTAAGTAAGTCTACCTCTATCTTTTTGTATGTTATATCACACACTTTATTATCTGAGTATTCGTTGCCTTTCTTCTCCTCTGTTATCTCACTTCTTTCCATGTTATACTTTATTGATTATCATTTTTTTTTTGAACCACCCGTATATTACTCCCCCCCCAATTCTTATTCCCTTCTTTCGACCACATAACCTTCTAATCTTCAGTATCTTTCTCCCATTATCATTTCCTCCTCCCCTACCCCAAAATGCAGTTCCTATTATTCTTCCTACCTCCTCCTTCCCACTCCTGTCATTCAAATCTTCCCTAATTTGTGGTTTCATTTACCCCAAAACCTCCACAACACTCGTTCAGCTTTGGTGCATTTTTTAATGTCTCTACTTTTCCAACCCGCTTCAGATATTATATCAGTAGCTTTTAAAATGCATATACACAAACACACAAAAAAAATACATAACAAATCCCAACAATGTTCCCCCTCCGTGTAATTTCACTTTTTAAACCACATTATCCTAGAAAACTCATCTTCTGTTTAACACTAATCTACTTGTCGCCCACATCTCTTTTCTCTTCTATAACTTTATTTCCAACCCCCTCCTCTCGCCTCCACTTCTCTCTGGCTCACCCCCGATACTCATTACCTTCTTTATTTTCTCGAAATCCAACTCCCTCTTTCCCCTTCAACTTAGTTTCTGTTATCACCTAAACCAACATCCAACCTTTATGTTTCACTCTCAAATAACATATACAACTCTCCACTTAAATATCCTACCCCTCTTCAAATCCTCGTTTACCTCTCTCACATTCAGTACATATCAATAATATAATAACTAAATAATATAATTACACCCCACTCCCTAATTACCACTCTCACTAACACCACATATTACTTTATATCACGTCTAAATACAATATATATAAAAATACTCTCAAATCAATACAAATAACGCAATTTACGGGACCCCCAACCTTAGGTGCTTCCCAACTCCTAGGGCTACCACCCCGCTCACCCACCCACAATAACAAGACACGTTCTATAATAAATAATAGTATTAAAATAATAACTCAATAAAATAAAAAAATATATATTAAAGTTACTCCTATAATAATTTACAATAAATATGTCTATAATATAACAGAATCACCAACTATATGAAGAATAATAAAAAGGTTATATTAAAATTATATAATATATTTAATATTAAAAGGTATTTTAATAACTCTCTCTCTCTATTAAATTTATATTTATTTTTTCTTTATAAATAATATTTTACCTCCAGTTAAAACTCTATCTAAATCATATAAATAATCCCTATTTACTATTATAAAATTATCTCCCAAATCAAATACACCCCCTATATATAATTAACATTAAAGCTATATACAATATTTTAAAATAATAAAAAAAAAAAAAAAAACTAAAAAAGAAAAAAAAAAAAAATTTTTAAAAATTTCAAATTAGAATAAAAATAAATAAAAAAAAAAAAATATTTATAATTACAATAATATGTTCAAGTAAAATTTAAAAACCTTTCTCATCGCTACCATAATAGTTGTCTTCGTAAGGAAACCTTTTGTAAGTACCTTCAAATTTTTTAATCAATGAAAGGTGCAAAAATTGTTTACGTGATTGAAGTAGGTATTTCCTTGTTAATAAAATGCTCAACTACTTGGAATATGACGCGAAAAATTATCTTGGGCTCATGTGTAATTTCCTGTCGTTTGTCAAACACTTAATATAATGACTAATGTACAAAATAAATGCATGATCTCCTAAGTGGTATATGATATTAATTCTATAGTTGTATAACGCTGACCGAATGTAGCTTCATTGACCACAAACTCAGCTAATGTGTCAAAGATAAGCCCATATAATTTTGGGGTGTAAATCTGGTAAAAAAATTAGGTAGCTAAGAATATAGATTATTGGGTCAAGGTAAAACTAAAACAACAATTTTACGGAGTCTAATACCACTTCAGATTTTCTCGGCATCTTTACTCAATATACTCAGAGGGCATAGTCACGAGTTATGCTCATCATGCTCCACAGAATATAAATACGTAATATTACTTGATAATTATAAAACACACGAGAAAATTCCTTTACCGCACATCACTAAAGGATTAGCTATTAACTTACCAGATGTTTTGATCCATGTCTGTTAATATTATAATTTAAGTAATGCTTTTACTTAAATTATATTCTCGCCACCAACGTGTTTAAACTATACTGCATTTTTCCTATTTCTTCATCTACGTCTCATGGTGTGGCTATGTTATCTTTTCCCAAATTCTGGTTTACCAATTCATATATCTCACGAATTAGGCTCTTAGGCACCCAGCGCTTTCATAGCAAATCACACAATGATTTTTGAAGGCACAGATAGATTGATTCTCCTTATGCTCTCTGGAATACCCTAGTTAAAATAAATATATTTAGATTGACTACTCATTTTCGCGAAGTAAATAAATTTATATCTTTGTCGGAGTAACCCAATTATCTGCATTTAATATATGAAGTGAACCTCGACTCTCTGAAAAAATATAATACTCAACATATACTATTCTTGCAAATTGTGATCTTTACATCCAGTACTTCGTTTGTTACAGATTCATTTAGATGAAAAATTATATTAAATCATTAATTTAATTTAATTCTTTAGTCTCAAAAATGCCTATTGTAAAATCGCATTATTTATATTTAATATACTTTCCTTACATCATTGCTTATTCATCGATTGTCATTGACTGTTAGAATTTTTAATATACCTTAATAAACTTCACAAATTAAATCCTCTACAAGCTACTAAATAGACGTTATTTAAGAAATCATGTTTACTATTTATCCTATATATGCATGAGAAAATTTAGTCAAAGGTGAGTTGTTCTCAATCACTCATATACTCGACACATTATAGAAGATGTACTAGATTTTTGGATTATATAACTTGCTTAATTGTAGCAAAAATAAAACACAGAGCTATTTTAGCTCTCAATCGTCCACAGAAGAGACTTATAGAATCAGTTTGTATGTGTATTGTTAAGAAAAGTTTCTATTATTATTATAAAAGTGTTTAAAGGTGTCTTTTAGGTATGTTAGAAATCTATTTTTAATAATTTTTATTTCTACTCTGTTTATATGTAGATTTCCAAACTAAAATCACGAAAAGATAAGTAACCACGTTTTATTTTAAACAACTAGATTTGTGTGTGGTAACTCTTTGCAAAGATTATAATGCATGAGATAGCGACTACGATCTTGAAAGCAGAGTTGGATGTATAATTATCTTGTCAGCATTATAATAATCGCAATATATAATTGAGCGACAACTACATCTTCACATATCTCAGTGTGAATGATCAATTTATATTAAAGTACTTCTTATACTAGCTCTTTTAATTTATCCTCTCTCT
>JABUQX010091249.1:0-17500 GCA_015478945.1 Trachelipus rathkii
CCCCAAGAGAGAGAGGTATTTGTCCGAGAAGAGTGAGTGTTTTTAAGCAGTTGAGCGATAGAATTTCTGAGAGAGAGATATAGACGAATATAGATTTAATATTCCTCTAATTTTCGTGAACTCTATGGTCCGAGTGTAAATCAAGACTCTGAGAGAGGGGTATCATATACATAATATTGTACTTGTTTATTTTTATATTTTTTTTCATCGATCTTTGCTTATAATTTTTGTTTTTAGAGAAGTAGCAAATCTTAGCATAAAAAAGATATTTTTTTTTAAAACTCAAAGGATATAAATTACCCAAGGTTTAAACAACCAGACGAGTAAGATGTGTGCTAGGAGTGCTACATTATATATATAAGTCAGGTGGTTTTATATGTTATTTTTTGATTTTGAAATAGTATTTGAAAATATATATTATATATAATATATATATATATATATTATATATATATATATATATATATTAATATTAATATATAATATATATATATATATTATATATATATATATATATATATATATATAATATATTTATATATATATATATATATATATATATATATATATATAATATATATATATATTATTATAATATATTATTATATATAAGTATAATAATAATTGATTAATTTAATTAATAATATATTATATATATAATTATATATATTATTAATTAATAAATTAATATTAATAATATAATATTATATATATATATATATATATATTATTATATATATATTATTAATTATTATATAATATATATATATAATATAATATATAATATATAATATATTATATATATTATAATTATATATATAATTATATATTAATATGATATATATATAATATATTATAATAACAATAATATTAATTATATATATATATATATATATATATTATATATATATATATATATATATTATTAATATATAATTATATTTAATTAATATATATATATGATGGTCAGTATTTTTTTATTTAAATTGAGCTGCACTAAGTGTAAATGTTAGGCTAGAGAAGGCAAAATTCTACTAACCATGATTATAAAAACGAAATTATATATTGGGAATGCATAAGTCACGAATAATATTTTAATGAGGAATGGGATTTTAAATTTTTTTATTATTTATTTATTTTTTTTATTTTTTTTTATTTTTTTTTTTTAAGAATATAATAAAATATTTATTTATATTTTTTAACTCATAAAGGAATACCCTAGGTAACTCAGCAATAAAGATGGACAGGAGTCGGTAGGTCTTATTCACGGTACTCTTCGGATGGCGTAACGGGGTGGATTAATCACTCACTCACCTTCTACGGGGGATGGTTACTCCGGAACACCGCTTCCATTTTGGTCCTTTGGTGTATCGACTCAGGAGTGAGCGGTTTCCTCTGAACCATTATATCCCACCTCCTGAGTGGTAATCGAAATATATCCCCCCTTATGTCTCACCGTTATACTCGGCTTCACGAATGCCCTCCCCTAATTTTATGGTGATAAATAATTGGTTTTTTTAGAAATATATTATAAATGTATTTTATTTTTATAGGGGGTATCATCGAGCCTGAGACTGTGAGGGACAGTAGAGGTGAGGTACTGTATTCATTAACCCCGATGAGGTGAATGGTATCGGAGGAACCCCACGACACCTATCACAAGACCAAAGATTCGGGGTATTACGTGATAAGATACCTATCTCACGGAGGGGGTAGGATTAGTCCCCCTCCACCTCGTCGTACCACCGGGAGGCGAGAGACCGCCGACTCCTGCCATCTTTGCGGTTTACCCTAGGGTTTTCTCTTTAGTTTTAAAAAAAAAAATTTACTTCAAAAAAAAAAAAAAAAAAAAAAAAAAAAAAAAAAAAAAAAAAAAAGTTAAATCCATCCTTAGAAATTTCGGCTGATTCCAAATATATAATATGTTTTACTGTAAGATCTGCCGTTCTCTAGCTACATACTGTGAGCATTAAAAAATCTGACCATCTATATAACTATGCACACATACTAGAGTCAAAGTACATTTTAATAACAGCAAAATACTAAGATAAATAAAGACTCACCTAATTAACTACAATAATAAGCTCATCTCACGTCTATATTTCATAGTCCAGTATAAGTAAAATATGAGTGTCAAAGTTTATAAAAAATTACGAAAAATAATTAATTAGAGTCACTTGACGTATATTATCATAGGATTTGGCCCTTAATTATATATACATTAATTATTATTATTTATAATTTAATTATTATAATACTTATTATTATTATTAATTTATATTTTATAATTATATTATTTAAATTATATTATTTAATATTAATATATATTATTAATTAAATATATATATTAATTATTAATTATTTAATATAATTATTGTATACATAATATTTTTAAATAATTAGTTAGTACAACATAATGCCTAGTTACAAATGCCTATTATTTTTATTTTTCCAAAAAAATCGTAAAACTACAACTATAATTTAAGCAAATTATTTCGTACGATTTATTCAACAGGGAACTTACTGACTCACAAATATTAATAAAAATAACTCATCTGTCTAAAAACTCTATACGTTCTTTTTTGATACTAATACAGTAAGCTTGTACATATTTTATGTCTATAATATTAATATAAATATATACATTATAATATATATATAATATAATCATATAATATATATATATATAGATATTATATATATTATATTAATTAATATATACTATAATAATATATATATATATATAATATTATTATATATATATTATTAATTATATATATATACTATAATAGTATATATTAATATTATATATAATATTAACATAATATTATATATATAGTATATATTTTATCTATATAAATATATATATATATATATTTAAAATACTATTAATTAATAATATTACAATAGAATATAATTGCATTAAAATGTATATCCAATTTTTAATGAGTATGAACTTTATTAGAGTACTTCGCAAGTAGTTTCTAAAAAACACAAATTAAAACTTTACTTTTAATCTTAACTAATTATTCCTCAATTCTTTTCAAATGACACCTATATATCAAAGGAAATTCTTTTGAGACAACCCTATCAGACTATATCATTTATTAACACCTTACACAATACATACCGCATACTAACACTAACATATAACTCACATATACCATATAATAATATGTGTGTGTGTGTGTGTGTGTGTGTATGTGTTTGTATTTGTGTAAATGATTGTATTTGCTTATGTACTCTATACATTGTAAGTTGAAAATGAAATTCACTCACACACACTCCACAACTACTACAGCAACAACACAGAGATCAAAAGAGAATAAAAGAAAAATTAAAGGACGATAGAACATGAACTAAAAATGAACAAAATAAAGAAGAAAATAAAATAAAAGGAAGAAATGCTAAAGGAAAAAAAGAAGAACAAGAAGAAGAAAAAGAAGAAGAAGAGAAGAAAGAAGAAGAAGTAAAGATAAGAAGAAAGAAGATATATAAGAGAAAGTAATGATATAAGAATGAAATGAAGATAAAGTATAAAGATAGAAGAAGAAGAAGAGATAAGTTATTATAATTATTATAATTAATAAATCTATATAATAATTATTATTACAATTATTATTTTAATTATTATAATTATTATTATAATTATATTTATAATATAATAATAATAAATTCTAATTTAAATATGGAAAAACCTTTCTATAGTATTTAAAATATATATTAGAATTATAGGAATTTAGGAAATAATAATAAAAAAAAGCTATTCAAGCAGATGAAGAGAGAAACAAATATTGGTAAATATATTAGTAAAAAAATTTATCAAGATTTAACTTAGGTAAAAATAAAAATAGTAAAAAATTAATAAAATAAAATAAAATAAAATAAAATAAAATAAAATAAAATAAAATAAAATAAAATACATTATAGTCGAAAATTGGAATGTGTTTGGAAAGCTTTCATAAATTTTAATTACTTGGGATGATGAGGCCAATAATCAGAAATTTTTGGTGAGTTCATATCCAAATGAAATTGAGGAAATTAAAAAATTTAGGGATCTAATAAACCAAACCAGACCAAAGAGATATCGGCTTCATACGAGGCCATCTCTTTAGAGTCAAACCATATACTATTTATAAAGTATTCCTATCTATTCTATCCTTACAATATTATTTACGAACTTATATAACACGCATATGAATATAAATACTGTTATTGAGATAGTATACTGTTATTGAGAGAGTTATCATTATAACAAATAATTATTATCGTCAGTATTAAGGTCCAACATTGCTCGTAATGTCCAAAATAATGAACTCATTAAAAAAACGTTATTCCTTTTTGTATTTCATTACACTATATTATTATATAGAGCAAATGAGCTCACTTGTTCCTTATTCATTAAATTTTAATGAGTCTTTTATATTTTATCATCGAATCTTTCTTCTTCACATTATCATTCGTCACTTATTTAAACAATAAAGAACTCATTACAATTCATTTTCCAAACATTTACATTAAACACTTATCCTAATACTTATTCTTATGTTTTATGTCACAAAATTCATTACACTAGTGACCTTATTTCGACCAAATAGCATTTTTTTGAATAATATTATTTTATCACTTTACATTCTTTCAATGTAACTTATATCTAATACATTCATCCTTTATTTTTATATAATTTACTCTCTAGAGGTACACTTTTCTTTTTTACGTATCCTCGTTGAACTTTCCGCTGCGCATGGTATATGAAGTTCGTAAGAGTTGGTAATTTCCGTCTATAGCTTTGATAACCTTCCGCACTCGGTTGCACGAACAACGTAGATCCTTCTACAGATCTTTGCTAATTCATATGCATTCCTCCGCAAAATCTCCTTCTTATTCTCATCACATCATACTTCTCATCTCGTGGACTTGCATACAAATCGACAAGTCCGACACGCTCACTAGCCAACACGCTATACTACACCCGTCCATAAATGTGCACGCACTCACACATCAAAAAGATTTTAATATTCATAAAATTATCAAAATGCAGTAAAATATATAATCCTTTACATATAAAATACCGTATTTATAATATTATACGATGAAAAAAAAATTGAATGAATATTTACAAAATCTCAAGATTCCACTTCCTCTTAATGTCATCTTCCAAATAGGAACAGAGATTCAATTATACTATTTTCAAAAAAAATTAGGTATGCTCATTAAAAGCGTTAAGCTGACTACTCTTAGCCCTTACAAAATTTACTATACCCACTCATAATAAAACTATAAATATTTAACGCTCTATATATACATATAGCTCAGCTCAAGTAACTTATTATTGAAGAACTCGTTATCAACAGATTTTCACTAATGCAACTAATGTATAGTTCAACAAATATTCCTGCTCACCAATTTTCTATATCTCCAGCAGGTGTTTTGTGGAGAGAAGGAGATTGTACTGAGTGGAGTATGGAGATTTGCGAGAGTAAACGCGATCTATCAGATCCTATGATCATTAGATTATATGGAATCACTCACATACCAATAATGAAATTCATTTAATTCTCTCAAGATTCTGTCTATCTCTAACTCTGAATAACTACATGTAATATGATAGTCCTAGCGCTTGGTCGACGAGATCAACCATTATAGTTAGATAAAGAATTTATTTATCAGTACTCCTTAAAAAGTAGGTATATAAAAAATACAATCCGTAACGGTAGAGACTCCTAGACATTCGACTGCAAATAATAAATAATACAATCTCACAAAATTTGGTCTACCCTTATATGTATATATAGGTGATATATAAGCCTCACATTATTTGATACTTTAATGTGTGTGCTTATAACGATCTACTTATTTAGACTTATTAGTGTTATATTGTTCTGTATAATTTAAAGATAGGATTTTAATTATTACAGAAAGTGGACTTATTCTTATTTACTGTCGTGAGCTGATGTAGCTAGAACTATAGTTGTTGAACATATGAACCAGTAATTTTTTTGTCGGTTCCAACTTTCGATCCCTCTTAAGACTCGGGCTCCGGCTCTGAACTGTTACTCGATTTACCGGCTTACCCACCTATATTTATAATAGCCTAGCTTCGTCTCCGAGTTATTAAAAATTATTAAACTGCGATTTTAGAGCAATTTTATTCTTATAGCAAAAAAAAAAAAATAAAAAACCATCATCGGAATTTCATCGATCTAGCTCATCATAAACTTTATTCACTCGATTTTTTTTATATTTTTTTTTTTTTATTTATTTTTTTATTATTTTTTTTATTTATTTATTTTTATTTTTAATTTTTGCATCGTTCTTGCAACGCTAGATATACGAGTAACTTAGCATGAGTAAGGTTTGAGCTTTGAGATATTTTTTTTTTTAGAAAAAAATTCTTTCACCAAAGTAGGTTCTTTATTGAGGAGATTTTGAAAGCGTGATTAGGTATACCTTAATTATCTAATTAAATATAATCACTAAAAATAAATAATAAATAAAATAAATATTTGTACAAATCTCACAGTTTATTGCTTATAATTTTATTTGAAGACACATTTTGCGACAATTAACTCATACCACTATGAAAATATATTTGTATTTATTTCAATTTTATTATTATTATTTATTTTTTATTTATCACTAATTTTATACGTTTCGTACGGACTCTCCACCCCTCACTCTACTTATCACTACAGATTATATTCCCAAGTAGTAAATACAAGAAAAATTAGTCGATTTATTCTGTCACAATATTATGGTATACGAAACATAACGTATATCAATAATGAGATTCATATTGATAACTACTGCTAAAGAATTGAGGTAAGTCACAAAAACTAAATATAATATAATAATAAATTAATTAATTATTTAATTTATATTAATATTATTATTATTATTATTATTATTATTATTATTATATTATATTATTATATTAATACAGATTTTCTGTGTAAACATCTCAATTATTAGATTATCACTTATAATTATTTATTAGTAGAAATATATATAATTATAATTTATAAATATTTTATATTTAATACTATTATTATAAATTTATATTATAATATTATTAATTAATATTATATAATTATATTTAATAATTATATAGATTATATATTAATTAGATATTTAATATGATTATATATATTATACTACATAATATATTTTACTTCTTTACTCTTTCTCCCTACCAATGATAATATTTTTCTAACAAATGTTGTCCGCGCAAGCATCTTCTCACTCTAGACGTCCTACTTCCTCACTGTTTTCTCTTCTCTCAGCGATTCTCATTAAATTTTGGTAGTCTAGACATCTTTAAAGCGTAGTCACTTCACCGCAATTCGCCTATCTCGTTCTTCCGGTCTTATATACCCTTTTTCTTCTGCCCTCTGGTGTTCACTCAGATTATCTCTATCAGTTCTTCATTTTTTCGGAGTGATTCACTTATATCTCACTTCACTTATTGCAATCTCATATCCTCTCATTCCTACTCTATTCAGATGTACCTCATTCCATTATATCTATTATATTCTTTATTAATCACTTTCTTTTATCTAATGTAGTCTAATTTACTTCTTCAATCTCCATAATTTATTTATTTACCTCTTAAAATATACTTATTAAACTATTTCTATATATATATATATCCTCTAAATCTTTTATCCATATTCAATATTATTATTTATTGAATATTGCATATCTACATTGATTATTGACTCTCACGAGTGCCACTTGAGTATTATCTCTATTATTCTATTTTACTTCACTTCTTCTTATCTCGTATGTATTAGTTTCACTCATGATTTTACCGCTCGTAAACTGTGATCTGGTGTACAGTTATAGTTACTGTATTAATATTATTATCTAACTTTTATTTTTACATCTCTAATTTCTCGAGATTGTATTTTCATTGTCTTATCGATCATATTGAGGGTGATAGATTATAGATTATGATCTATCGCATGTACTTTTCATTTATATATCTATATTTTCTCATATATAATTATTATTTTCCAATTATTTACTTATCGTGAGTAATTTATTAATTCTTATTTCATTCATCTTTCCACTCTTTTTCTGTTAACCATCCTCGAGAATTATATTATTTATTGAGTCATGGTATATTTACTTGAGTGAGCTCATTTACTCTTACACTCATCCTCTTCACTTCTAACCATCATTCTCACACTTCATTTATACTTCTATTTTCATTCCTCTGGTATCTCATCATCATCATGTCTATACTAATTCATCAGCTCTCTCATTGCTATTCATCCATCATATTCACATCATTGCTTCATTCAATTCCATACAATACTATCTATACCATACCATTATCTAAATCTGTCCTCATCTTCATCTTCTACGCTCATCCACTATCCTAATCAATTGTTATCGCATCATTATACAATATGTCCATATATATATACTAGTTTATATCTCATTTCATATATTATAATCATCATTTAATTATAATAATAATAATACTATTATCATCATTATATTATCATTATATAATCATCAAGCATTATTATTATTATTATTATTATCTATTATTATTATTTAATATAATTAATTAATTTATTATATTTTATATTATTTATTATTAATTATAATTATAATTATTATTTATATATATATATATTTATTTTATATATTATATTATTATTTATTTAATATTATTAATTTCATTATTGTGTGTATTGTATCTGCTGCAGTACTGATTTAGATATTGTCCGTAAGTTATTGTATAATAGTAATAGATTAATATTGTAATTAATATATTATAAAGTTATTAGTAGAATAATTGTAGTTAGGAAACTATCGTGTTATTCTTATTTAAAGAGTGATTATATTGTTTAATTAATTTTATTATATGATTATTACTACCTATTATTATTTTAAATGTATAAATTGTTGATGTATTAATTTTTTTTTGGAAGTTTAATTATATTTATTTATAATAATAATAATTGATTCTTAGACTAAGTTAGATATTATTATTTTTATTATAATCTCTCATAAACACGTATATACATATTAGAATGGTTTTCTATTACTTGTTGAAAAGCTTTGAAGATGGTGGAAGTAGAATTATAAGTAATATAATCTCTAATTTATTTTCAATTATTAAAATAGGAGTGTGACTGGGAGAATCACTATAAAGAAGCTAGTGATTACATTATTATTTGAGTGATCTCGTCAATACTGAGTTGCAAGTCCGCTAATTTCCTGACGACTTGCAGGAGACATCATTATCCGCATGTATCCGACCTATTCTGGTAGTTATTACTCTGCTCAGTGATATATTATTGACTTGGAGTGATTTGACTAATGCGATGTAATTATATTCGTGATCTAAAATAGTCAGTGTGATTATGTCTATCATTCCATTTTGAGAATTATTATAAATTATACCTATATTATTTATATATTATATTATCATTTAATGATGAGTATAAATTTTAATTAATTATTATTGTTAGAGTATATATATATATATATTATTTTTTTATTACTAAGTTGTTTATCATTATTATATTTAATTATTATATTTATTATTATATTAATTATTATATATTATTATATTATTTATATTTAATTATTATTTTAATGTAATTATTATTATATTATATTATTATTTATTTAATTATTATTTAAATATTTATTATGTAATTATATTATGATTTAATTTATATAATTTACTTTAATGTTATTATATTTTATTATTAATTTTATATTATATTATTATTAATTTATAATTAATTATAATTAAATTAATTATTATATTATTATATATTAATATTATTATTATTATTTATATATTATTAATAATATATTTAATTAATTATATTTTATTTAATTATATATTATATAATTATTTAAATCTAACATATAATATATCTATTGATAGATCATGTTAGGAATATATATCATGATGAGTATATACTAGATCAGGGTATATATATATTTATACAAGTTTTTTAATAATAGATAACGTGACTATATAAAGTAACAGTGCGTAAACACAATAAAAATTGTCACAATTATTTAAGTAAATTTTTATTTTACAAGCTGCAAAACCACCTGGTTACTAATCATAATTATTATATATTAATATTATTATTATAATATAATTATTATTTAATATTTAATTATTATTATTAATTGCGAACACTTTTTTAATTATTGTACTGTAAAAAGTTTAATGTTTTTAAATATATATTTATAATCATTCGTTAATTATATATTTTTGATACTAATTATTTTATTATTTATTTAAATTTATTATAATAATAAAATATAATATTATTATATATATTAAATTATTATTATATTAATTAATTATTTATTATTATAATTATTTTTAATTTATATATTTAATAGTAATTTTATTAATTATTATTATTATTAATAATATTATTATTAATTAATTATATTAAATTATTATTATTAATTATATTAATTATTATTTATATTATTATTATTATTATTAATCTATTTATTTATTATTATCATTATTATTAATTAATTATTATTTTTATATATCATTATCTATTATATATATTAATCATTATTATATTATTATTTATCATTTATAATTATTAATAATTATATTAATTTAATTATAATATATATATTATTAAATATATATATATTATTATATTAATTTATCAATTATTAACAATATATTATTATTATTATATATATATACTATTTACCTATTATTTAATTAATATGTAAAATAATTTCAGTTACTTTCTATTAATCATTATATTTTTTCATTTAATGTTTTTTATTTATTATCATAATTATTAATCTATAATTATATTCAAATATGCTCAATCAGCATAAGCTAGTCACCAATAATATTATATTATTATATATATATTTAATTTATTAAATTATTATATATATTATTTATATTATATATATATTTATTATTATATTATATATATTATTATTATTTTTATTATTTGTGATGAGAATTTTACATTTATTAATTATTATAATTATTATTATATTATATATATTAATATTAATTAATCTAGATAATATAATTAATATTATTATTTCATTTATATTTATTTTTTATCTTAAGTATTTATATATTATATTTAAATTAATTAATTATTTAATATTAATATATTATTATTTATATATAATTTAATATATTTATTTAAGTATAAATAACAGGAATTATAATTATTATTATTATTATTATATTTATAATTATTAAATCAATATAATAATTTCATAAATTCAATTTTTATGTATTATATGAGTATAATTACATTATTCAATTAATAAAACTTAGACCATTTAAGTATATATTTATCCAATTTTATAATTTATTTAATTAATTATTATTATTATTATTATTATATTTTATTAATTATAATTAATTAATATTAATATATAATTTAATTTATTATTTATTTTATATTATTATATTATTTATTTAAATATTTATTTTTTTATTGTTCTTCAGTATAAAATTAGTTAGTTAAATTATTATTATTATTTAATCATATTATTATTATTCATTATCATTATTATTATTTAATATTATCAATTATTATATATATATATTATATCATTTTATATATATTATTATATTAAATATATTTTATTATTCAACTAGTCAGTAGCACAGTTTCTTTATAATAATATTTTAATCACTAAAACATTCATGCTAGTCACAAACCCATTGAAAATTGGAATTATTTTATTTCTTCCAAAAGTAAACAGTTAGCTGAACAATAATACCATAATTATAAATAATTTATTTATTCTTTAATATATATAAAAATCACTATCAAAATTGTCACATCACGCTTTAGTAAATAATTACATAATATATACATACTTTACTACTATTTAAAAGTAGTTTTATGTTATAATGTATGTATAATGTATGTATTAATGTATGATGATAATTGTATTAATTAGATATGTAATTGATTATTAGTATATATTATGTATGTATGTATGTATGTATATGTTAATTGTATATAGTATTATATTATAGAATAGTAATGTTATATGTTATGTTGTTATGTATATGTATGTATGTATAATTGATATTAGTATATGTATGTATATATATATATGTATTGATATTGATAATGGTTATGTATGTATATAGTATGTATGTAATGTAATGTTATGTATGTATTGTATATTATGTAATAGGTACTTATAAATAATGAACGTATTCTATATTATTTATATTTTAGAATTAATAAATGCAAATCAAATAACGTAGTTTATATATTTTTAATCACGAACAGTCAATTTATTTAATATTTGTTTTAACTAGCGAAAGATGATTATATTATTTTGTATATATACTTTTACCCACCTTCGTAATCAATTAGGAAAAATACTAGTTGGATCACTACTCACATCAAAAGCAAATTAAAAATTACTTCTTCTATTATATCTTCTATAATACTATTCTAATTCACTATTCTTTATTTACTTTT
The DNA here is from genome assembly GCA_015478945.1 of Trachelipus rathkii. Lineage (NCBI taxonomy): Eukaryota > Metazoa > Arthropoda > Malacostraca > Isopoda > Trachelipodidae > Trachelipus > Trachelipus rathkii. The sequence goes on from JABUQX010091249.1 coordinate 12,492, forward strand.
AGCCTCTATCCATCTCTCTATATTATTACTATTTTTCTTTTTCTTTTTTTTTATATTTTTATTTTTATATTTATTTTTTTTATTATTTTTATTTTTATTTTTATTTATTATTTATTATTTATTTTTATATTTTTTTATTTATTTAATTGATTTGTAATATTATAAGAAAAAGGTAAATATAAATTGATAATATTTTTTCAAACCTATTTATTAAATTAATATATATTATTTAATATTATTAATTATTATTATTATTATTATATCATTTATTATAATAATATATATATTTAATTATTATTTATATTATTTAAATTTAAGATAATAATTATTATTAATTATATTTAATTATTATTGAATAATTGTTATATTATATTTATTATAATTATTATTATTATTTTATTTTATTATTTATATATTATAATTATTATTATTATATATTTAATTAAATTATTATTTATTATAATTTAATATTATTATTATATTATGTTTATATTATAATTTTATTTTATTATTAATTTATATTTGTTTTTAACTTATTAACTATTTTGAATATTCTTTGCTTTTATTGTTTTTAATCAATTATTTTTGATTTTTATTATATTTTTTATATGTTGTTTATAAAAATTAATATTATTATTATTATTATTATTTATTATATTTATTATTATATTATATATTAATTATTATATATATTATTTAAATTTATTAATTTTATTCTTATTAATTGTTAATATATATATATTAAATTATTTATATTATTATTAATATTTTATAATTAAATATTTAATTATTCATTATATTTTTAAATTTATAAATATATATTTATTTTATATTAATTGGTTTCTGTTTAATTTAGATTTTATATTTTATTTTATATTCATTATTAGTGTTTAATTATTCATATTTCATAATTCATGATTTTTGATTCTTTTTTATTTATAATTTTAATTAATTATTATTATTTATTATTATTTTTTATATATATTATTGTATTTTATTGTTATATATTATTTATTATTTTATTATATTATATTATTATATTATATATTATTTATTAATATTATATTATTATTAATTTATTAATTATCTAAGAGTATAACATTCTAATTATTAGTTTATATATATAATATTATTATACTTTATTTAATTTAATTAATATAATATATTATTATATTATTATTATTATTATATTATCTGAATTTAATTTATAATTTAATTAATATTTCAATAAATTATTTATTATATATAATATTTAATATTAATTTATATTAATAAATTATTTTAATTAATATATAATTATTAATAAGTTTTATATTGATTTTATATTATCTTATTTATTATAATTTTATTTATATATTTACTAATAATATGATAATAATTTTTACTCACTCTATTTTACATTTATTAGAGTATTTGTGTTATTGTTATTACTAATTATTTAATTTAATGTAATCATATTGTACTAATCAGCAATTCTGTACAATTATATATTATAATATATTATTATCTTTATAGATCTAATGATTATTTCTAAGTATTCTATTATTCCTGAAAATCCAGATGATTTTCTATTTCATGAGTTATTTATTTTATTATTAGCTATTTATTTATTATTGATTTGATACTGAGGTCTTAATGGTATATTTTATTTAACTTAAATAGTATAGTATTGTTGTTTTGGTACATTTATTTAATTAATGTTCACATTTAATGGGGCTTTTAAATTTATTATGAGTTACTTAAGCTCATCTCTCACTGTATCATTAGAGTGACCAAGTTTCTCCTTAGAACTATAGATCTATCATAAAAAAGCTGTAATATATCTCTGACTTAAGCCTAGATATTATGGTCAATTAGTTATGATTGTAATTTGATCTTATTCCTTCTCGAGTCTCTCTCATCTATATAGCTCGTCAAGGGAAATCAGCTAGACTGTTTATTATCTCAGTTAATTTTTATCGCTATCTATCATTTATTATATATTCACAGTACTTATAGTAGAAATAAATTTATGAGATTATATTATATAATTGTGTATATTGATAGTATTATGAAATATTAGTTAATATTTGTTTTATTATATACTAAATATGTAATTATTAATAATTTTGTGATATATTAAGAATATATATCTTTTTCAAGACAATTGAAATATTTTTATTATTTAATTTTATTTAATTATTTAATTTATTATTTTATATATTTAATATTTTTCTATTTCTATCTTTAATTTTTATTATATTTTTATATTTATTTATTCTTCTTATTATTTTTAATATAATGTTAATTATTACTTATTTATTTTATTATAATTTAATTATATACAAGATTTATTTATATAAAAATTTTAATTATTTTCTATGATTTATTTTATTTCTTAAATATCTACAAAATTTATTATTTTTTTTATATATAATTATTTTTCTTTTTAATTTTATTTAATTTAATTATGTTTATATAATTAACAGATCCTTCATTTCCTCCCCATCTTAATTTTCACAAGCAAGTTTTTATTTTTAATTATATACTTTTCTACTCATTTAATACTTAATTATGTAAGTGAATTATTATCTTTATTATTAATATTATTATATTATATTAATTAATTTATATTATATATATTTTTAATTAAGATAGAAAGTATTACTATTTATATTATAATTTATTATTAATTATATTTTAATTATAATTATTAATATTATTATTTATTTTTAATACAGAATTAAATAAAAAAAGTATAAGATATATATTTTTTTCAATCATTCTTATCTTAATTTGGATTATTATTAATTATATATTAATTATTTATTATTTTAAATTGAATTATTATTATTATTATATCTCATATACTATTAGTGTATTATTATACTCAATTACTATTATTATTATTATTTATTTGTGATATAATAATAATAATAATTATAATATTTTATTATTTAAGTAAAAGTACGCAGTAGATAAGAATAGTATATTATAACTTGTTTGGAGAATATTTCCGTTAACTCAGAAGTTCACAGAAGGTAAATGTGGATTAACATATACAGGTGGAAAGATGAACCTTGCACTTATATTATTCTAGAGATTCAGTTATATATTTTATTTAATTATTATTATATTTATTATTATATATTATATATTATTAATATTAATTATTATTATTAATTATTATTATATTATTTATAATTTATTATATATATAAGATAAATAATTATTATAATTTATTTATTATAATTATTATTTAATTAATTTATTTATTAATTATTTAATTTAATAAATATATTTAATACTAAAGTATATCTTAATACAGATGCTTATATAAATATTGGTAATTGAGTATATATGATATAGCATAGCTCAGTAGGATGTGGAAGTAGTAGTAATATATATATATATTAATAGTCTGAGCATCCGACAGCAGAAAACTCAATTCGAGTTAAATAATACTTTTGATTTGATGTGGATTTAATAAGTTGATATTTATTAGTATGATATTGTTATTTCTCTGCTAAAAGAATTATTCTATGTGAAGAACGATATGTTGTAATGTTATTATGTACAACAAACTCACGTGAAGTATCGATGAGCTTAGAGAGATGTCTCTTCATCGAGGAATCACATTATCATTGTTGTCGTGGACTACAATATTATTTTTCTAGCAATTCCTTCAATAATACTTAATTAATGAAACAAGTTGATAAGAGTATTTTTTTTGTACTATAAGGTTATTTTTAACTGCCTATAGCATAAGGAATTAATTTTAAATAAAAATCTAATTTCATATGTTGTATATAAAATTATAACTATTATTTATATTAATTTATTTTATTTAATTTATTATTATATTTTTTTAATATTACTTATTTATTTATTATATATTATTTAATATTTATATTTATATTTATTAATATAATTATATATTCTTTTCTTAATTTTTTTTCAACCCATTTTGGAAGGTACTTATTTTTCTTTTATGATATTGAATTTAGAAGAGCTTTGATGGTTAGATACTATATTTACAATATTAATGGACGAGAGACGAGTGATGACGAGAACAGTAATAGTGTGAGACTGAGATCATGATTATGAGATATAAGTGAGATTTAGAACTACATTTGATTATATTATATAAAAGTGAGGAGAACTAGTGTAGATAAGTAGAAAGTTTTCACACACACAATGGTTATAATTGAATTTATAGGATATGAAAAGTTGGGTCTATCTACGAGTTATTTAAAATACTTTTCAAACCACTTTTAATGCTTTTACATATATATTAATATATAATAATATATATATATTATATATAATAAATTATATATATATATATATATAATATATATATACATATGTATATTATATAGGGTAGATAGATAGAATAGAAATACTTAAGAGAGAGGGAGAGAAAAGTCAAGTGAGATAGATAGATAGATAGATAGATAGATAGTAATATATAGATAGAATTAGATAGATATGAATATATAAGATAGATATAATATAATGAATTATAAGATATTGAATAGATATAGATGAATAGATAATAACTCTGTATGTAATATATATATCGTAAATAGACTCAGATATGAACAGTTATGGTAGATACGAGGTTGGTTATAAATATTATAATATTTTTATATTTAAATAATAAAATTATAAATATATATATAATATATAAATACTTAAAATAGATTAGATATTATGTTTGTATGATTGTAGAAACATTTGTATTATATATATAAATAAACATTAATCTTACAAACAAAAAGATATTTAGAATAATTAATATATTATACATTTAACTTAACATCATATTAATCTACTCTAAATGTGTCTATAATATTATGCAAGTGATCGGTAGATTTTAAGTGAGTGTATTTGAATCACTCTTATTCAATTTCTTCTATTATAATGAGATTATATTATATAATATATATATATATAATATATAAAAGATATTTACATAAATATATATATATATATATATAGTATATATATATATATATTATATATAC
>JABUQX010091249.1:40000-43102 GCA_015478945.1 Trachelipus rathkii
AGTGAAGAATGAAAGTGTGAAGAATTTGTAGATGCTTTAATTCAAATTGAAAAATGTGAGCAACCAGGAGTATAAAAGTATAAAATTCCAATCTGAGAATTCCTTCCTGCGCAAAAGTTCAACGAGGATACTTAAAAAAGGAAAATTGAAAGCAGGTAAATTTATATAAAAAAAAAGGATGAATGTTTAGAAGTTTACCATGAAAGAATGTAAGTGTAAAAAATATTATGCAAAAAATGCTTTGGTCGAAATAAGGTTCACTAGTAGTTAAGGAATTTTAGTGACATAAAACAAGAAAAAGTATGTTAGGAAAGTGTTATGTAGAATGTTTTGAAAATGAATGTAATGAGTGTCTTTTTGTTATAAGTGTACGAATGAAAGTGAAGAAGAAAGATTCGAATGATAAAAAAGGACATTAAAATTTAATGGAAGGAACAAGAGTGATTTGGCGGTAATGAAAACAAAGAACGTTTTAAGTTCATAATTTTGGGACTCGAGCATGTTGGACCTTAATACTGACGATAATAATTTTGTTAATGATACTTCTCTCATAACAGCTACTCAATAACAGTAAAATATATATATAATGAATATATATTATATATATATATAAGAAACATATATATATATAGATATATAGTAATATAATATATATATATAATAGAGATATAATATAATATAATAAGAAAGAAAATTAAAATATAAAAAGATAAATAATTATAAGATAAAAAGAGATATAGAATATATAATAAACATATATATATATAGTAGATAGAATATAATAATACATAAACAAAGATATGAAAGATAATATGACTCATAATAGGATGATAATAGAATATAATATATAATAATACATAGATATATATAGAAATAACATAAAGCTATAGTCACCGGAAAACTATATAATAGTCAAGCAATAGAGTGGGTAGGCCACGGGGATAATAAAATCAAATACATGTGTCTCAGGTCTGCAGTTATCTTATCACTAACATATGAAACTTAGAACATATCTTGTTTTTGGTCCGAGTATTTTCTTTCTTCAATAAAATTCTTCAAAACAATTTTGTTTGACATTTTTCCCAACGAATATTTTGGTAGAAAATTTTATAGTTACTAGTGCTGCACCTTTTCTTCTTCCGGTGACTTTTGTTTAGAGCTGCGGAGCAGTTGGCTTAATTGGCCATTTTCTGCTCCAGCTCCAATCATTTTAAAATTATGTGGCTCTTATTACGGAGCCCTTAATTTTAAGGTAAAAAAAATTATTCGATCTGATTTTGGTTTCGGGAGCAACTCCAAAAAATTTTTTTTGCTTCCATTCCAATTCCACAACCCTGACTATAATTAGAAAGATGATAATTTTTTATTCCACCGAATTCTGAATAATTCTCTTACCAAACCCCCAACAAATCAATATATAATTTATGAAAAGATTCAATTTGATCTCTATTCCTTCCTATAATTTTCGCCATACCAGTCCAGAGACATTTCCATCTTCTTCCAACATAAATCAAGCAATTACATACACTTAATCTGACTATTCCATTATCATCAAATTTCTTCTATAACATTCTTAACTAATCACATTTTTTTCCTCTTGGCTAATGTCTTTTTTTTTATCCTTTTTAATATTTACTGTTTTTACATTCTTCCCATTCTTCCATTCAAATTATTTCCTATTTATCTAAAGAATGCTTGTCTTTAATTTATTCCTATTCCTCTTCTTCCTGAAGCAAAGATTTGTCAGTTTTACCCCTCCATTTCCCTTTTTTTTGAGTGAGCTTCTTTTCCTGTGCCTTTCTCTACTAACTCTGTACTTTATCAACTGTTTTTCCATTGGACGTTCGATAATCATTTTTTTTGGTACATGTTACCCCCCTCTATACTGTAACACCATCTAAGCAGTTACCTAAACTGTTACATTATCTATACTTTCCATCATCTATAGTCTATACTGTTACCGACACTGCTACACCATCTACAACGCTATCTATGCTGTTACACCATCTACACTGTTATCTATACTGTTACATCATCTATACTGTTATCTAAACTGTTACACCATCTAAACTGTAACCTATACTGTTACACCATCTAAACTGTTATCTATACTGTTACACCATTTATATTCAACCAGCAGAAACCAAGATTTGCTTAAAGGTATTCTGTAAATGTTCCTCTTTTTTTTATTTATTTATCACATCACAATTCTTTTTTCACCTTTTTACCAAGTTATTCACTTATTCTCAATTTAAATCTCTTCCATACTTTTACCATTGTTTGCTCAGATAGTTTTTACATGTCATCCGTTCCATCCATTCCTCTTTCTCTTTCATTTTTTACAATTACTCTCGTGCAATTTCCTGATCCTTTTAAATATTCACAATTTGAATAAACATTACTTTGCTACTCAAACTTCCTTTCTCACACCCACCCGCACACACTGTATGTATATATATATATATATATATATGCATATATGCTTATGCCCTTTAACAATAATGTATAATATTATGTAATAATATGTAATAATATATATGTAATAATAATATGAGGATATAATAATATAATAATAATATGTAATAATATAACAATACTGTAATAATAATATAATAATATGTAATAATATGTAATAGCATATGTATAATAATAATAATAATAATGTAATAATAATAATGTAATAATAATATGTAATATAATAATAATAATAATAATAATAATAATATATGTATAATAATAATATGTAATAATATATGTAATATGTAATAATATTAATAATGGCAATGAGTAATGTAATAATATTAATAACCAATAATAGTAATAATATAGCCAATAATATTAATAAATGTAATATTACGTCTATCAACCATAATGATATGTATGTATGTCTGCCTGCTCGTATGTAATATGTATAATAATATATATAATATAATAATAATATGTATATGTATATATAATGTATGTAATAATATGTAATAACTTAATATAATAATAACAATAACCAATAATAATAATAATAATAATAATAATAATATGTATGTAATAATAATAATAATATATATATCATATGATTTTATATCCTTTAATAATATTGTATGTATA
>JABUQX010091250.1:0-35000 GCA_015478945.1 Trachelipus rathkii
AAAGAGAGGATTTTATATTGGAGAGTATCTGAATGTAAAAATTTCACCGGTGAACGTACGGAATTATGAAGTACAGGAATGATTAGCTTTAACCTGGCACTCCAGGCTATAATATACTATATATATAATTAATAGTATATATATATATTAATAAATGATATATATATATATTATATATATATATATATATTTTATATATATATATTTATATATATATTATATATATATATTATATATTATTTATATATATATATATATATATATATATTATAATGTATATATATATATATATTAATATTATATAATAAATATATATATATATATATATTATATATATATTGTTATAGTATATATATAATATAGTATATATCTATGATTATTAATATAGTTATATATATAAGTATATATATATTAATATATATATTATAATAATATTTATATATAATATAATTAATATAATTAAATTTTTATATATATATTAATATTATAATATATATATATATATATATATATTATAGTGATTGGATGTAGCATGACAGGGTATTGTTATATAGATATTGGAGTAAGAGATAATCAGGACCAAGAAAAAAGGTGGAAACTCAAGGTAATTATAAGCGCATATAGGTTGTAATATATACCATTTCGTCATAAGAGAAAGGCTGACCGAACGTTGAAGATTTAGGATGTTTAAAAGGTGTTTGCAAATGGGCAATAATTAGGATTCTGAGGTACCTCCTGCAGAATTGGTGTCAGAGCAGACGGTATTGGGGTTTGAAAGTGAAGATAACTTGTGCACATGATATATTTCCTTCGAAGCGAGAGTGGCATCACATTGGATTATATTTCAAGGCTCACCCGGGGGGACGATCGAAAGGCTCCAGTGGAGATACGGATCGCCTCGTTTTGGATTGAATCTAACAAGTGTAGTAAGAGGTTGGGGGAGTCCTGAACCATATAATACACAGCCACATAGTCCAGCTTCGAATTGATTAAGGGCGATATAGAACATAAAAGGGACCTGGCGATAGCACCCCAAGATTTTGAGGCGAGATGACGTAATAGGTCAAGCACGCGATGATAAGTCGTTTTTAGGAGTCTAATATGCGGTGCGTATGTTAAGTAGTCATCTAAAGCGACTCCTAGTAATTTGACTTGTGAAGTTATAGGAATGGGCGAACCATATAAGGTTAGATTTGAGGGAGGAATTTTTCTTCGATTAAACTTTTTTCTTAAAAGGGTATTCTGGGTTTTAGTGGGTAAGAAATTGGAATCCATGGGAGTTACCCCAGTGTGAAAATAAACTCAAATAATAGTTGAAAGTTCCCGTTTCAAGAAAAGGCAGCCTGGTACCGGATATATTAATATTATATAATAATATATATAATATATAATTTATATTTATATTAATATATATATATATTATATTAATATAATTAAATATAATATAATATATATTATATTATAATATATATTATATATATAATATATATATAAATTAAATATATAATATTAAGTAATATATATATTTAATATATATATTATACATATAATAAATATATAATATCATATATAATATAATATATACATAATATATTATAATTATATATAATTATATATATAATATATATCATATATTATATATATATATATATAATATATATATAATATATATAGTATATAATATATAATATATATATTATATATATTTAATATAATATTATATATATTATATATATATATATAATATATATATATTAATATATAATATATATAATATATATATCATATTATATTTTAATATATATATATTTATTAATATATAATAAATTATATATATATATTATATGTAATTTTATTAATTATATATATTATTATTAATAATACTCCTTTATATTAAGGTGTCTAAGGTTTTCCCCACCTTTATGTAGAGTATTGTTACGGTATAGTTACAACACCCTCAATTACCTTAGAACCTACACGTCATACAATGATTTATCTATTTTTTTGTATTGTCCCTAGCGTTATTCACCGCTATGTACATTTCTCACTATCTTATTTATATAACTTTTCTTAATTTACTTTAGTCTAATACTTACCATAGACTCTCAAGTGTTAGAATACTCCTGTATCAGGGAGTACCTCTATCGAGAAATATTATTATTTCAAGTGCTAATTTTTTATATTCATTAATATGAGTGTGCTTATATATCCCACAATAACTAGGACTGAATTTCAATGGTGTCTTAAAAAAATGAACTTTGTTGATTCATACAATAAATATAATTTGATATTTTAAATCTTATTCCTTTTCGTAGGCTGAGACGCCTCCTCATTATCACTAAATACTAGGGACTCGTATTACGCTATTGCTATAATAATTACCTATAGGCTAATTTGAGTTTCTCCGTATTTTAGTTATTATGGATTAGTAATCTATTAACTATTACGGGTGGTGTTGTTGTGGTTGTTTTAGTTGCTTTTTTGTTGATGTGTAGTAATATAGATGGATAGATAGAGATAGATGTGTTGTCTCAGAACGATAGCCAAAGAAACCTCATAAATTTTGTGATTGTTTTTGAATCTATTTTAACTACTATTGAGTTCTTTAAATAGTATAAAATTGTCCACTTTCAGCGCTACACTAAGAAAGCTAGAGAGAAGTTTGTGTTTAATTAAAAGAATTCAAGCTATACTGTTATTCATTTATTTAATGTACCTTCTATTACACTTTGTTGGCTAGCTTACTATTCATTCCTCTCCGTCTGTTTACTTTGACGAAAACGAATTTTAAACCGTAATGAGAAATAGATTTCCATAAATTTTCTCTCGTCAAATATAGCTGAAGAAAAATAGTGTAATTCAATACTTCCTGATATCATATATAATGCTGTTATTCATACGTAATATCTCACATGATATAATTAATTAATATATATATATATACTATATAATATATTAATATATATTAATAGATATATATACTTAAATATATTATTATATCTATATATTATTAATTATATATTATTATAATATATTAATATTAATATTTATATTATAATATATTATATATCTATATATATTATATTAATATATTAATAATATATATTTATATTAATATAATCTATATAATATATTAATATATATATTAATTATTTAATATATAAATTATATTATATATATATATATATATATATATAATTAAATATTAAGTTATATATATATTATCCTATATAATATTAATATATAATATATATATATATTATTTATATAATATATTATAATTATAATATCTAATATATATCTATATATAATATATATAATTATTATATTATTAATATTTATACTATTACTATATTATAATATATATAGTGTTTGTGTATATGTGATATGAAAGATTATTTATTTATAAATATAATTATTATTTATATTAATTATATTTAATTATATTATATATTATTATTATATTATTATTATATTATTAAATTATTATTAATATTATATTATTATTATTATTTATTATTTATTATTTGTTATAATATTAACTATCAGAAAAGCAAACACTATATTTTTTATTATATTATTAATTATTATTATTATATTTATTTATATATTTATTATAATTCAATTACTTACATATATATAATATTATTCTATATATTAATGATTATTATTATTTATTTTAATTAATTTAATTTATTATTCCATTTATTTTATTTATAATATATATCGAGAGTTATTTTCATTAGAGATAACATTCTGTTTATTCTGGAAGTTAGCTATTCTCATTAAGATAGTATATCATTTTATTATTATATTATTATTATTATTATTATTATATAAGTGTATAGTCATATCTATTAATTTCACTTCATGAGAGTTTATCTGATATTGAGAATATTATTACTTTGATTATTAATCTATATTGAATTATCATTTTTATTATATAAATATATATTATGTGATGCTGAATTAGTCTTATATAGTATTATCTAATTATTCAATTAAGAATAACTAAAAATTCAATTTTCTCATATTTATTATTTCGTTTTTTTTTAATGTGATAAATTAGTTATTTTTTTATTATTATTAATATATATATTTTATTGATTATTAAATTATTTTCATTGCAATTATTTATTTTAAGAGTCAATTATATTATTATTAATTTATTAATTTTACAAATATATATTATTATTATTATTATTTAAGTAATTATTATTATTTTTATTATTATATATTAATATAATTTAATTAATTCAATATTATTATTATTATTATTTATATTATTAGTTTAATATATTATATAATATATATTAATTATTATTTATATTAACTTTATTTATTATATTTATCTAATTATAATTATTATTAATTAATTATTTAATTATTATAAATTATTATTACTTGTATATTATTGTTTATTGTTATAATATATATTGATATTTATGATTATTAAATTATTTAATTAAATATAATATATTTATTATTTATTTATTATATTATTAATTAATTATTATTATATTTATAATTATTAAATTATTATTATTAATTATATATTATTATTTGATAATTATTTATTATTAATATATTAAACTATTACTATTTATTATTATTATTTAATTATTGTAAATTATTATTTATTATTATTATTATTAATTTATTATAATTTAATTATTATTATTAATTATTATTTATGCACTTTTATGGTACCTATATAATTATATATATTATACTTATATTATAATATTATTATATAATTATTATTATTTAAATTATTATTATTTAATATTTATAATAATTATTTATTTAATTATTTATTTATTATTATTATTATTGATCTATTATTATTATATCTATAAATTATATATTATATATATTTATATATTAATTATTATTATATTATTCATTATTATTTAGGTATTATATTTTAACTATTTATATAGGCTCTAATATTTATTAATATTATATATAATTATTATTTATTATTTATAATAATTTAATTATTATTAATATTATTAATATTAATTATTTTATTATTAATTATTAATTATTATTATTTATTTTATATTTACTATTATTATTATTATTATTTAATTAATTATTTAATTATTTATTCAATATTATTATTATTATTATTTATTTATTAATTATATATAAAGTTATAAATATACTCACCTAATATATATATATATAATATTATATTATATATAATTATATATATAATTCTTTAATAATTAATAATATATATTATCTATATATATATAAATAATATATATATATATAAATTAAAATAATATTAATTATATATATATTATTAATCTATATATATTATATATATTAATATATATATATATATATATATATTAATTAATATAATATATATAATGTATTAATATATAATATAAAATACTTATATATATATATATATATTATATATATATATATATATTAATAATTATATAATATATATTATTATATATATATATAAATAACTATATATATTAATATATAATATATATATATTAATTATATATATATTAATATATAATACCTGTATATTAATTATATATTAATATTATATACATTATATTATAAAAATATATTAATTATTATATTATAATATATATATATTATTAATATATAATATATATATATATTAATATATATATATATATATATATAAATATATATATATATTAAATAATATATATAATATATATAGTATTAATAATATCAAACCCCCAGTGTTAATATAATAAATATATATTATATTATTATATAATTAATATATAATATATATATAGTATATATATAATCTTATATAATATTATAATCTATATATATATATATATTAATATATTATATATATATATATATATATATAATATATATTATATAATATATATTATATATTATATTAATATTAATAATATATATATATATATATTATAATATTAATATAATTATATAAATACTATATATCCTATAATACTATATAATATAATACTGCTAAAATATAATATATATATTACTATATGATCTAATATTATATTAATTATATATATATATATATATATATATTATATATATACTATGTATAATATATATATATATATATATATTATATACGTGCGTTTGTATTTAAGTGTATCAAAAATATTTAATTTTACGTTACTTTATTAGTGGTTTACAATAATGAGGATTTTATATATTTATTATAATAATTTTTTTAATTTCAAATCTTATGACATAAATTTTAGGTAATCATAATGTAAATTTAAGTTAATTTTTTATTTATAAATATGTTATTAGGTATATATAATGAGTATATATAACTGACTTAAGTTTCTTTATTGGACATATAGAAATTGCACTACTCACTACATCACCTATACTAATTATTGCGAAGAACATTTGGATACAAAATATTTATAACTATAATTATATATATATATAGCTGATTAATTTATAATCAGTATATATATATGTAGTATTATATAAAGTAAAGCAAATGTTATATAGCTGTTTATTATTATAGAATATATTATCTTAGTTTTATATTATATTGTAATAAGTCAAATCTTGCTCAAATTGTCATACAAAAAGTTAATATAAATCTTGAGTATTTTACCTTTATTATAAATAGACATTGTTATCAATTAATGTTCGTGATCAAATTTCACTTATTTTAAGGATGTGTCACGCTCAGACCTTCGCCTTTCATGTACAGCTCGTATTTCTCTTTTACTCACTTTAAAGATGCGTCGCGTATATTCTAGGTTGCAAAACGCACTCGAATTTCTACTCCTTTATTACTTTGCATGTAACTATTTGAACTCTGAGAGATAGTCCTTTTCTGTAATTTGAAACTCCTCAAAGGAAATTTAAAAAAAATTAAAAGGAGATTTTGAAAAGAAAAATTTGAGGATATAAGAAAAAATTACTAAGTATATAGTACTCACACGTATTAAAAACTTTATACATATCACCAAATATGTGTTTATGAAACGTTGTTTAGCACATTTATAATTTACAAAAAGTTATTGTCATATGACAATTGTTTTTAATTATCTTTCATATATCAATTGAGTATTGTTAAAGTATGCTTTAATAAAGTGTAATAGATTTTATAAAGATTAGCAGATAGAGTGATATAGGAATATTATAAATTGCATAGGTGCTCGCCTTTTGTAATTGTTCCTATAGTAAAAAGCTACGACGAGAGAAATGACCATACCTGCAAAAAATTACATATAAGGCATTACATAATATTTTCGTAAGTTAGTGACATGTTTAATTATTAAAGTTTAAAGGAATTTGAAATTTTAGGCATTAGATTTTTAAGGCATTAGAATTTTTTAAGCAATATAATTTTTAAGACATTAAAGTTTTAATAATTAAATTTTTAGCCTTATAAGCTGTGACCGATATGCTTCAAATCTGTTAGATCCTGAGTAGCCGCAGTTGATTCTTCTCCCTTCTACTTCAATCGTATATAATTTAACGTTTTCTCGAAGAGGTAACAAACAATTTTAAAACGCGATCAGCATATAGCTCTCAATAGAACTGAAGAGAAGATGCAGTCAGAATACTATTGCTTTCCCTGCGATGATGCAATTAATGAGGTCCACTTATTATTCTCGTATGATATACCATCTACTATCTTTGCTATACCACTTCACTATCTAAAAAATTATTAGGCTCTGAAATTGAGATTATTAAATTCGAGTTTTTGTCCTATACTATAAAAATAGGGAGTACTACTTTCGTTGTGCAATATATTTCTAAAGAGAATAGATAAATACTAGTTAAACAGTATGTAACGTATATATATCCTTATATATGAAATGTCGGTCATTATTACATGTGAGATCATCTGTTATTACCTTGTCTTTAGCAAGTTACAAAATATATATCGCGTGACGTTACGAAGATATTTTCAAGTAAATCTGAGAAAATTAGATATTTATATGTAGATTATATTTTTTCTACATTAACAAAGGATCAGGAGTGAAAAATTAGACGAAAATTATTATTAATCTCGGAATTTTAGACAGTGCATGTAGTAGGTAGATAGACACATTGTTTCTAATAATATATGTGATTTAGTTGAATAATTGGAGACCTTAAACTCTAATTCCAAATAAGATGATAGTTATAAACACCTCAATAAATAATCTCTATAATATTATGAGTATATGTATAGAACAACATAATTTGAACGAGCTTCACAGTCACATAAATTATAATTGTAGGATAATATATTATACTAGATACATTATATTGTAAACTATTTTAAAAATAAAAATTTCGCTAATTTTGCGCTTTCTCAGATATTTTAATAACGTTTTATTAAGAATAATAATAATCTTAAGTCTCAACAAAGAAATTCTTATCATAAGATGCGTTACGGAGAGTGCTTCTTAAATAAAAAGGATAAATATCCTTGAAAAACCTGCAGTAATAAAATTCTTTTAAAAAATTACCTCAGATAATCAAAAACATTAATAAAAGATAATAAAATAACTAGAAAAATATTCCGAATAATAATAATAATAATAATAATAATAACAATAAATAATAATATCAACAGTACTTTGAATTTGATGGAGATACCATAATCAATCAAATTGATGGATGATGAACCAACCGATGGAATACTTGATGAATAGTAGAGTCACCTGTAAAATTTTTAAATTTAGAATTAAACTCTAAATATTACATAAATACAAAATATTTAAAAAAACGTGAATTTTTTATATTGAAAATACTCAACAAATTTGCACTAGTATAAATAGTAAGAAATAATCACCAGAAATTAGACTGAAATTAGTAAATTGTGAGAATGGTAGAGAAGCATAGATTTTCGAAAATAATGCAATAAAAGTCAAACTAATAATGGTTTTAAAACGTAAATTTTAATCATAGAATATAATAATGAAAGAATTTTTCTTTATAGCTAAAAGTCTGGAGAAATAAGTCAATAATTATAGTATATATTTACTTTAATATAACACAAAATGAATAATAATAATACATAATAATAATAATAATAATAATAATAATAAATAATAACTAATAATAATAAATAATAATAATAATAATAATAATAAATGTAAAAAATTAACACATAATAACATAGATTTTATAACAATAATAAACTAATTTTTACATTAAAATATAATAATACATAAATTAAGAATGTTAAAATAATACAATGAGAAAAAATTTGAATACACTGCATACAGGAGTATTCCATATATATTAGTATAATTACTGTAATTGAGAGAAAGCCTTAAACCAATTGCTTGAACCTGTTGTGAATTATAATATGAATCAATATATTATATAAACTAATGATATAAATAATAATATCAAATAATAATAATACAATCAGATTACATAATAATAAGCTATACATCTATAGTCGAAAGGTCTGATTCATCTCATATACACTTTATATACTCATTTAAAGTTACATTAATATATACAAGGTATATCAATGTATTAATATAGACAAATTATAACATCACATCATTAACTATCACACATCAACTCCACAATTTATTATTAATATTATTAATATTACTCTCATTATCATTACAGAAAATTCCACAAGATTTATTATTATTATTATTATTATATTATTATTATTATTATTAGTCAAATCATAATACTCATTTCATACTACACTCTCAATCTCATTATGTATCTAGCTCTAATTAATATATACCAATATTATTTATCGCCTGTTTATACTTCAGGCATGATATCTATCATAGTTAGTTATACTAACTATTATTTTATATAAATGCAGCTTACAATTAAAAATAAAATTTCTATAATATATAAATAAACTAAAATTATTTTATATACATTATAATTATGTATAATGTTTTTTAAAATAATAATTTTTGAAGAATAAAATAGAAAATAAAAGCTTTACTATTATATTATTATGCAATACATTCAATATGCGGTAACTACGCCAACATTAAAGATCCACATACATTACCATTATCAAAAAACATTCATTATAGCATTCACTATATTATATTAAATTTCATTTTATAAAAATTATACACTCATATACTTTGATATTACCGGCTTAATGATTTATTTTTAATAAAAGAGATTCTTCTATACGAAGATATGCTGTGAGCCGAACTTGAAAATTATCTATTATTATTATTATTAGTATTATTATTATTTATGATTATTATTATATTATTATTTATTATATTATTATTATATTTTATAATTTAATTATTAATTATAATTAATTATTATATTATTATTATATTATTAATTATTTATAATTTATATATATATTATTTAATTATATAATTTAATTATATTATATTTATTATATTATTATTATTATATTATTATATTATTGATTATATATTTTATTTATTATTATTAATAATTTATATATTGATTATTTACTTATTTATTATTTCATTATAATTATTAATATTCTTATAACTTTTTTATATCATTATATATATACTAAATTACATCATCATTAGGAGAGTTACGTTACAATCATATACATTTCGAAGACATAACAAATAAAATTCTAATGTATTACATATGAAATTCTAACATAAATTAAACCGTAACAAGTGTAAAAAATACGCAGTATAAGTACAATATTTACTTACTGCCGATTTACATCAAGAGCTTATTTTCCAATAAAGTTACAAGAGGGTGAAAGACAGGCTCTACATCAGATCCACATCATATTTAATACTGATTTGTAATATATATCTAATCATCTATTATAATTATTATTTATTATTGATTTAAATTTAATTATTATTTAATTATTCAGATTATTTAATTATTGATTAATTATTATATTATATTAGGTATTTCTAATTAATTTATATATTATTATTAAATTGAGTTATTAATTATTATTTAATTATAATTATATATATTGAATGTATTCTATTTTAATTAATTATTATATATATAATTTATTAATATATATGTATTAATATAATTTAATAAATTTGATTGTTATTATTATATTATATTTTATTATTAATTATTATAAATTATTTAATATTATTGTTATATTATATTTATTATTATATATTATAATTATTATTATTATTATATTATTAATTATATTTATAAATATTATTTATTATATTATAATTATATTAATATTATTCTTATTATTCATTATATAATAAATAATATATTTATATATTAAATTTATATTAATTATTATTATTATTTAATTATATAATTTATTATTATAATTTATTAATATATTATTAATTATATTTAATAATTATATATTATTATTTAATTATTGATTTATATATTTATTATTAATTAAATATGATATGAAATTGTTATTAGTAAGATGATAAATATACTATATATAAAACTAATTTATTTACATATTATTAAGATGTATTATTTATATGAATATTTTATATTAATTACATATTTTTTATTTATTACGATTGTATTGATTTTAATTATTGTTAATATTGTATTAGTAATACTATCAACAATATTCAATAATTATTCATTATCATTATCTAATATTTATTATTTAAATATTTAATTATTAATATTAATTTAATTAATATATTTAATTATACTTATTATAATTATTTATATTTCTTATTAAAGAATATTAATATAATTTAAATCTTATAATTATTATTGAATTATTAATTACAAACTTATAATATTATAATTATTGCTTCTTATGATTAATTTATATAATTATATATTAATTATTAATTTAATTATTATGATTATTTATTATATATATATTTTATTATTATTATATAATTTTTAATTTACACTTAATTATAATGGTTCATTAATTAATAAAATTTTAATTATATTTTTCATTATTGAGAAAGAGAGAGAATGAAGATGGCATAGCGGTTACCGTATTCTATTTTTGCTCATTTACTTTGTTTTAAATTATATGATTATAATAATTATTAATATATTATTATTATTATTTATTTTAGTATATAGAATATATGTCCACCTATGACAGTAGGAAAAGTTAATATTATTTATATAATTATAAGTTATTTTATATTATTTATAATTACTTTATTTAAATTATTTAATATATTATTATTTAATAATATTATTTATTATTATACTATAGAATAAATTCGTCATTATTAAATTTATATTAAATTTTGTCATCTATTTTACTATATATATTATTTAATTAAATATATATTAATTTTATTAATTTATTATTAATTATATTATATATTATATTAATAATTATTAATTATTTATATATTAATTTATTTAATTTAATATGTATTTATAATAATTAATAAAGATTTTAAATACATATATCATAATATATATATATTATATTATATAAATATATATAATAATATATATATATATCATATAAATAATATTATATATATTAAATATAATTATATAGTATTAATTAATATATTATATATATATATATATATAATAATACTAATAAATAAAAGTATTTGGGTAACTTTTTTATTTTTAGATAAAACTATTAATAATTGTAAAATATTAAATAGTATATTTTATATATATATATCGATTATAGAATATTCAACGCATATTAGCGTTATAATATATATAGTATTAATTATAATAGTATATATAATAGTTATATATTATTATAATATATATATATAAGTATATATATATAATATATAAAATATATATAATATATATACGATATATATATAATATATATATATATATATAAAATATAAATAATATATATTAATAAAATATTATTATATATATATGATATCTATATACATATATATATATTATAATTATAGAATATTATATATATATTACTATATAATAATTGTATATATATATATTAATCATATATATATATATAGTTATATATCATACTATATATATATATATATATTACATTAATAATTATAATAGTATAATGCTATCATTATAATATATATATAATAATATATATATAATAATATAATATAATATCATATATATATATATATTTGTCTTTTATATAATGAATAGTATATATGATAATTGGCTGAGTAAGACTTCCTTTTTAGACAGGTACTGTCTAATATTTTTTTATATTTATATATATTAATATTATATATATAATATATGATTATCTCTATAATAATATATATATATATATAACATCCCGTAATATAATATGTAATATAATAAAGTATATATATATAATATTAATTTATATATATATATATAGTATATATATATATTAATAGTTGTTAAATAAATATGTATATATCTTAAAGATATTATTTAAAGTTTAATTATATACTATAAATATCAAGAAATAATATATATATAGTATAAGTATATATATATACTTACTATCGTTATATATACTTATATATGAGAGCGAGATTATTCTTAATGTCCTAATGTCCTAATAATTTTATATATATATATGATAATATTAAGTATATATAAGTATATTAATATATATTATATTGTATTATCCTACGTATTATATATATATATATATTAATATATATAAACTAGTATATATAATATATATATATTAATTAATATAATAATATTAACATATTGTTATATATATTATTATAATAATAATATATAGTATAATATATATAGTATATATATATACATATATATCATTTATATATATAATTATTATTATATATATATATATAGTATATATATAAATATATATTTTTATATATATATATGTAATATAATATATATATATTAATAATATATTATATATACTATATATATATAGTATATATATTAATATATATTACTATATAGTAATTATATATATAATATGATATATTATATATATTATTAATAATATATATTATACATAGGTATAATATATATATAATTATATATATAATATAAGTATATATATATATTAATTATATATCATATATGATATATTATTATAATATATATATCATCATATATATATATATAATATATATTTTATATATATAATTATATATAATAATATAATATATATAGTATTATATAAATATATATATATATATATATATTATAATATTATTAATACATATATATTATATATCAACTTATAGATATTTATTTTTGGACAATCTGTCTCTACGATATAAATTTATAAAAAAAAACAACGTTTAATTATTTAAATATTTCAAGTAAATATAAATTATAAATTTACATTAAATAAATATATATATAGCATTAAAAAATTAAATAACCACTTAATGTAACTATAATACACCTTAAAAATGAACTAAAATGTTTAAAATGTAAAAATGGGATGATCTCTTCACCCTTGTATGGAAGTACGCGGTCACAACCATACCTGAGGTAGTTCCACTGAACACAGCTCTCCTTGTAAAAGGTGGACTTCTAATACATTGCATATCTCTGTTAAATTACGAGAACTTCGCTCAATTAATATAAGGTTTAGTTCCAAAAATTATTAAACTTTTGAAAATTTATTAAAAACATATCTATTACACAATAAAAAAAAAAGAGAAAAAGAAAAAAGGAAAAAAAAAAAAATGAAAAAAAATAAAATGAAAACCTGTTAATAAAATATAGTAAAATATAATAATGTTGGACTAATATAATGTCACATTTTCGTGATTGCACAAAGGAATATATTGGGAGAAATGAAGCAATTTAAAAGTAGAATTTACCACTTCAATATTCATTTAAAAGATGACCCACTCAACCGCAAGGCATTAGTTAGTAAGTATAAATATTTTAAATATATTATTTGTATATAATAATATTAATTTGTATAATAATATTTTATAATGCATGAGGGTGTTTTCAGTATAACAACAAAAATTTTAGAAAAATTAGGAGTTATTTTTTAAGATAAGTTAAATCACCAACTAATTAATGAATATAATTAAATAAAGATGAATTAAAAGCTTAAATTAATAACAAATTTAATATTGATATAATTAATATATATATATTAATATATAATATATTATATAAATATTATAGTATATATATATTATAATAATATATATAAATATTTAAGCGATCTATAACATCTTAGGTGAATTATAACGTATATTCTATATATATATATATATATATATTATATATATATATATATTAAAAAGTATATATATAATATAGTAACTATATATATAGGTATATATATATTTAATATATTATACTATATATATATATACTATAATATATATATAGTATATAGTCATAATATATATATTATATAAGTATATTAAAATTAATTATATGTATTATCTAGTAATATTAATATATAATACATATGGTATAATATAATATATATATATATTATCAGTTTAGTGTATATATATAATATTATTATAGATATATTATATAATAATATTATATAATAAATTAAAATATATAATATATATTAAATATAGTATAATATTATATATATATATAATATATATAAGTATATATATAGTATATAATAAATATATATATTATATATATATGTAATATATTATATATATATATATAAGTATTAATTATATATACTATATATATAGGATATATTATATATAATACATATATAATAGTTAATATAATACTATATATATAATATAATTATATATATATAGTATATAATATTATATCCTAATATATATATTAATATACTATATTATAATATTAATATTATACTATTTATTATTATATATAGTATTAGTATATATATATATATCAATATTACATATACTGTATATAATATATATATATATAGTAATTATTAAATATATATTATAGACCTTAATTACCTATGATATAACTATATATATATATATAGGTATACTAGAACATAATTTATATATTTATATATAATAGTATAAATATATAATATATATATAATATATATATTATTAATAATAATATAGTATATGAATATAATATATTATATATATATATAGTATAATATATAATTATATATAATATATATTATATATGATATATATATATATTTAGTATATACTATTGTATTATATATTAATATATAATATAGTATAATATATATATATAATATATATATATATATTTATATATATATTAATATAGTATATTATAATATGTATAATAGCCAAATTATGGCAAAATATATTATATTGATATTAATATTATAATATAATATAATTAATACATAATTATATATATTATATTATTATAATAATATATTATATATATAATACATAACATACATACTCAAGAAAATCTTTCCCAGTTGTTTGGCAGCTTTAGAAAAATTTAATGGGATAAATATTTGTTTTAAATTTTTTGTAATTCTTTGGTAAAGAACTAATATATTGACTTCCTTACCAGGAAGAAAATAATGAGGCAAAATTGGTATCGTAGCAAGATTTGCTTCACATAAATGTACGATAATTAACCCTTTTTTAAAAAACACTTCTCAGTATTTAATTAATAAAGGCTTTCCCAAATATAATATATTATATGTATTATATTAATATATATATACTTATATATCAATATATATATATACTATATATATTATATATATTACTAATATATTTATTAGATAGTAAAGTAAATAATGTATATATATTATATATTTATAATATATATATATATATATTAAATATATATATATAATTATATATATATATTATATATATATATATATATATATATAATATAATATATATTATATACTATATATAAATATTAGTATATATATATATACTATATAGTATATTATTAATATATAATATATATACAATTATATCTATATTTATATTTATATTTTATATATATATATTATATATATTATTAAGTATTTATTATATATATTAATATTATATATATATTATATATAGTAGGAAAAGTCTGTTATTTCATGGATGGTCAATATCTCTTTAAGTTTTAGGTATGAGAACTTATTTTTTCAGGCATATTAATTATCCTAGGCCTTATGGGCGAGCAGAAATAAACCCTATTATATATATATATATAGTATATATAATATAATACTAGTATATATATAGTATATATATATATATTATATACACTATATATATTATTATAATATTTTCTATATATATAGATATATATACATTAATCTATATCATATATTATATATATATATATTAAGTATATATTATTATATAATATATATAGTATATATATACTATTACTATATATATATATTATAGTATATAGTATTTAATAATTTATAAATTAGGCTATTGTATAATAGAATATACTATGAGCAAAGGTGTAGCAAGGATGTGATTTTCAAACTATCTTACTGTCGAACTAGCGGCAATAACAAAAAAGTGGGAACTATCACGTGGATTGCGGATAAAGCGGAAGCATATAGTTACGAGTTTTAGAGATTACTATATCTAAGTTAAAAGTTAAGACCATAATGTTGTATACATCAGCAACAAATAGGTCACGAACTGTCATATAATATATATATACTACTACTATATACTTGCTATAGCTATACAGTACATGCTATACCTATAGCTTATACTATAACTATACTATACTAGCTATAACTATACTATACTATACCTAAGATTTATATCATTTACTATACTTAGTAGACTATATATACTATAACTATACTATTGTATATCTACTATTATTCAATAATATACTATACTATACTATACTTTCATCCCAATGAACACGTTAAATATATTAATCATATGATTAGTGCTAGCCTAACCATTTACTTATATAATTATCCTACTGGCCACTCACAGAATAAAAATAGCCATTTGGTCAATTACAGAATAAAATAGCCATTCTGTCAATTACAGAATTTATCTCTTAATGTCTTCTGCATTATCTTCCCAGACTCTTCTATTTCATTGAAAAACAAAAACAGTTTAATGGCATATTTATGTAAATGAAGAAAGAAAAAAAAGGCGAGCTTAGTAAACAAGATCTAAAAATTTTTAAAAAAGGAGAGCGATTTTTTTAAATGAAAAATTGCCTTAAGAACTTTTTTAAAAAATGATGAGAGCTATTATACACATTTAGACTCGTACATACATGCGTTTATATATATATATATAATATATATATATATTATATATATATATATATAATATATATATATATAATAGTAGTATATATATATATATAGTATAGTAGCAAAAAAAAATAAAAAATTTATTATATATACTATATCTATATATATATATATATATATCTAATATACTATAATTATATATGTATATATATATATATATATTATATATATATTATATATAATATATAAATATATAATATATATAATATATATATTATATTATATTACTATTATATATAATTATTACTTATTATATATAGTATAAATATAATATAAATATATATCTTATTTATATATATTAGTATATATATGTTATATATATAGTTAGTATATATATATATATATTAATATATTGTAATACTGTATCTATATATATATTAATATAGTATAAATATATATTAAATATATAATATAAATATATTATATATGAATATGTATATAAATGAATATAACTATAAATATATAATAATATAAATATATATTAAATATATATATTATATTAGACTTTTAGTAATATATTATATATATATATATATAATATTATATATATATATTATATTAGTATATAATCTATATATAATATCCCATTAATATATAATATAATACTATATATATACTATTATATATATATATATATATTATATATATATATAATATGAATAATATATTATATTATATATATATATATATATATTACTATATAAGTAATATATAACACACATATATATATATATATATATATATATTTAATATATATTATATTATATATAATATTAATAATATATATATATATATATATATATAATATAATATATATTATATATATATTATATTGGTTATTTATATATTACAATATATATATATATTATATATATAAATAATTATATATATATATAACATTAATATATATATATATATATATATATATATATATATATATATATATATATATATATATATAATCCCATTGCCCTTGGTATCGTTTTTCCATAATTTTAATATATTGGTGGAATTTCTTCACACACATGGCCTAAACTACCTGTAATTTGGTCAAGATGGCTATTTAAAAAACGCATTTTTATACTCATATTGCAATCCAGCTCTTTATAGTCTCTTAAAAGTTTTTTCTTACTATTTATTTCCAGTTATCTGCCTTATAATTTGGCCTAAATAAATTAAAAAATTTTCTACCAAGTCCACGAATGAGAAAGAACCACGTATTTTATTAGCGTTCATTCATGACAATAGGAAAATTGCTATCTTTAATTAATGTTCTTATTGTAGTGCCGTCGAAATTCCGCCCTTTATATTGTTCGTTATTATTATTGTTAATTATTAAATTATGCAGTTAAAACACCCGCCGTTCGTATCTAAAACCTTTACAAATTGTTTAATGAGGCCTAGTTTGATATGCAGAGGAAGAAATATGATTTTTTCTCTGTTTACTAAAGGTGGATTAATTACATTTTCTCAGACAATAAGTGATGTTCGTGCTGGCCAAATTTTTTTGAAATAATGTTCTGCCTTGGTTCTGCTGTATCACAAGCAAATGAAGCAGGAATATTTGGTATACTTCTCCTTGTTGTCCTAAAAAATTAACCTTTTTAAGTTAACACGTATGATTCACTCGTGCTCCCTATATTTGATAAGATTTAAAACCTTTTCTAAATCTTCATACTTTTCTCTTAATTCTTGAGTTCCCTGAAGTCAGTATCGAGCCGTATAAATTTAAATTATCCAACAACACACACACTTAAGACTTCTTTTCAAACTGTCTAAAAGCAAGTGTCAATCATTTATATCGCAACCCCCATCTTCTTTAACAAATCAGGTATGTTGCAGAAATACACTAAACTATTTTCTGTTCTAAAATATATAAGAAGTTCTTCTCATTTCTGTAAAATGAAATGAATGTGTTAAAGTAAGCGTTTTTTTCTTTCAGTCTTGAAGATAAAATTTTCATAGCCTCTATTGGCAAATTTAGATCCCCTACAAGATCTTTCAACTATGCATGGTTAAACTTTTGCCGATGGTTCTGACATTCAAACATGCTGTGGCCAAAATCAGTGTCTGACTCCTCAGAGTGCAAAACAATATCTTCAGGAACATCATCTAATTCTTGAGTTGATAAACCCTTAAATTTTGGAATTGCAATATCGTTTGGAAGTGGGTCGTATCGCGTTGTCGAAATTTGGGTACTCGATATAATGTTTAATTTTTTTTGGTGAAGTCGGAAGCCTTGGCAAAGCAAAAGTAGCAATCTGCCTCATGGTTAGTAAACTCCCAACACACCTGATATGAAAAAAAAATTGTAAAGCGTTGATAAAAGCGAAGAGAAACTGGTTTAAAGAATTTTATCAAAAGTTATCATCCAAAGATTTAACATTTTTATGTACTTGAGATTCATATAAAAAAATATTTTTGGTAAATTTTGCATTATGTACCTAAGTTACAATAACATTTAGGTAAGTTACATTACAATAGTGATTAAATAACGTAGTTTTATAAAATCATAAACTTGCCATCGGAACTCCAAATGGTATTTTTGAATCCGAGCCTTTCGTCCAATGTCAAGTCTTTCAATGCATATAGCGATTTATGTGAAGTCTACGATTTATCTTGGTCCCCTAGGTTTATGCCAAAATAGACTAAGTAAGCTCTTTTCACGAAGTCAGTTATATTTGCTCGTTGATGTAGAAGTATAAAATTATCACATATATAGCAGCAGGAATCAAGGTTGTTTTTGCATTTAAACTTTATAGTACTTGATGACTTATTTCTTGATTTCTCCGTCAATTTGTGAAGTATATCTTTTTCGTTGGTTGCTAAGAAGATCAAAAATTGCCTTAAATTGCCATAGGAAGAGCAAAAAAAATTGCCTTAAATTGCCATAAGAAGAGCAAAAAAATTGCCTTAAATTGCCATATTACACTAGAGTACATCACAAAAAGGTGATATAGTGTACTCTAAGCTATAATTTATTTATATCACAATAGCATTCGAGATATCAATAACTTGTAATCTTCAATAGTTTTTATATTGATACTTGTGGTCTTTCAACTGATGCCCTTTTAATTTGGGGTTGATGCCTTTACATGTGGGTGGCATTTTTTTATCATTATAACCAGGTTTTATCTCTCTTTCTCTATATATCTATGTCTTTCTTCTCTCTCTTTTCTCTCTATCTCTCTCTTTCTTTTTATTTATTTCTTTTTCACTGTCTTGTCTTTTTCTTTTTCTTTCTCTTTCTATTTTTGTACCTTTCTGTATATAAAATGATATAATTAAAAATATTTTTAGGGTGTTACATATGAAAATAAACATAATACAACAATACTATAACAGTAGATACAAAAATATCTAGGAAATAATCTAGCATTGAGAAAACATTTTTATGAATACGATTAAAGAGAAAGGGTGTTGAACCAAATTAGGACCTGATAGAGCATAGCAGAGTGAAAATTCTTGTTCAGCACACACAAATTACTTACAATCCATAGTCAAATCTAATTCAATAGAGAAAAAATAAATTTGTTCCCCAATCAAATATTTTTAAAATTTAAAAGTTCAAAATTTTTTAAAATAAAAAGAATTAAACTTTAATGATGCAATGTTGGAGCAACAAAATTTTATATATGGTTAATTTGTAATAAAACAAAATATATTAATTAAATGAAATAACCAGAAGAATAACTGAAATTTTTTATTTTTTTTGAGAAATATAAAATCTAAAAACAGGCATTAAAATTAATTGAGAAAATAAATACTCCACAATTTACTCTCAGGGCAGTATATATTGTGTGAATATGTCGACACAGTTGAATCATAGGAAGAAATATCTTCCAATGGCATCCAGGAGCAGGGAATCTCCTCCACCACTATACCATCTCTTCCCATGCAAAGTTGCAAATGCTTGTAGCAAATTGCAGCCGACACAACCCTGCTGGCATGCGGGATATGGTGTCAATAATAATAATAATAATAATAATAATAATAATAATAATAATAATAATAATAATAATAATGAAATAATAATAATCAATAATAATATAATAATAATAATAATATATAATTATAAAATATAATAATAATATATAATAAATTAGTTAAAATAATAATAATAATAATAATAATAATATAATAATAAACATAATAAGAACTAAATAATAATAATAATATAGATAAAAATAATAATAATAATAATATTATATTCTTTTATTATTAAAATAATTTATTACACAATAAAAACAATAACAAAAATAATAATTAAAATAATAATAATAAAAATTAAAATAGAAAAATAATAATAATAATAAATAATAATAATAATAATAATAATAATAATAATAATAATAATAATAATAATAATAATAATAATAATAATAATAATAATAATAATAATAATAATAATGATATTATATTCTTTAATCATTAAAATAATTTATCTAACAAAAACAATAATAAATAAAATTATAATTAATAATAATAATTATAACAATAATAATAATAATAATAATAATAATATAAATCCAAATAAATAATAATAAAATTTTTTTTTTTTTTGGAGTGGATGTACAGGGATCCCCAAGCACACAAGAATGCGGCTAGACCGTTTTAGCAAACTAACGACAGGGGAAATCCCTAACAAAACGAAAGAGGAACATGGCTGAGATGGTTAGATCTTATACAAGATGTATAATAATAATAATAATAATGATAATAATGATAATAATAATAATAATAATCAATAATATATAATCAAATAATAATAATACTACACATTTAATTAATAATAATAATAATAATAATAATAATAATAATAATAATAATAATAATAATAATAATAATAATAATAATAATAATAATAATAATAATAATAATAATAATAAATAATAATAATAATAATAATAATAATAATAATAACAATAACAATTATAACAATAACATTAATAATAAAAGCGACAATAATAGTAATAATAATAATAATAATAATAATAATAATAATAAAAACAATAACCACAACATAATAATAATAATAAATATAATAATAATAATAATAATAATAATAATAATAATAATAATAATAATTAAAAATAATGAATAATAATAATAATAATAAAATAATAAAAAATAATAATAAGAGTAATAATAATAGTTGTAATAAAAAATAATAGAAGTAATAGCAATAAAATCGGATGAAAACGTGCGCGTTCTTCCTCTTCGATTCAAGAATGGGTGAGAAAAAAAAAAAAGAAACTCGAAAAATATGAAAAAAAAAAAAGAAGAAGATGAAAAAAGGTGTGAAACGATAAGGCTTATCATTCGAAAAAACGAATCACAAAGAAAAGTTACGACCAGTCCTAAATTATATTTTTGAATCTGAGTTACGTGAATAAGTCCGCCATTATATGCAATGCAATATCAGATAATGCGTTTCTCCTTTCCCCCCTTCTTTTTTTATTTTTCTTCAAAAAATTATTAAGAAACCTTTACAAATCTTTACATTGGAGGAAATTGAAAAGGGTGAATATAAAGCCATATGCGTGCATATAAATAACAAAGCAATTTGAAACCTATTGATTTTTAGGACAAGTGCTAAAATACTGTACGTGTTAAAAAATATAAGGCCAATAATATGCATCCAGAATTACTTGCCTTAATTTTCTGCCAGTCTCATATATTTTGGGGGAACTACCGGCTTCCATTTTGTTGCCTTTTTTTTTTGTTCTTTATTGCATGTTCTGTGGTTTTTCTTCACATTTTATCGCTCACGTTTTATAAGAGCCATAAGCATCTTTCTTTGGGAGGAGATACGATATTGCTAAATAGAAGTGCTAATTTTAAATAATGAAAAATGTTTTATTGTCCTTACGATGTTCTGTTCTTCATTACCAACAGCATATATAATAAATATATACATTATAATAGTAATATATAATAGTATATATAAATATTTATATATAAATACTATATATATATAATTATATATATATATTATTAATATTATATATATATATATATATATAAACAGTGAATTGGTGTTGAGAGATATGGTTTTCTTTTTCTTCTTTTACTCCGCTACGTATGATGCTTCCTTTTTACGTTGAAAGATCTAAATATCAGTTACTAACTAATCGTTTCATTGTGGAGTTGTCTCTTAACCTTTCAAGGAATGTCTTTTTTTTTCCTCCTTACAGGCTTTCTGAGACTAAACACCAAAAAGGAATAAGTTAAAACTATTCCATATTGGGATTTATTATTCATTTTCAAATTTTATAACTAAATATATTTTACTTAAGGTTATCGTTGTAAATTGTAATATTGTGAATTAAGTTGTAATAACTAAAACAAATCAAGAAAATGTTGGAAGATAATGTTATTAAAACAAACAAGATGTTTGAAGACCTTCAGTTACTCATTTGTCAATTATATTCTCACTGCATATAATAATAGTATATTATATTGACTAGTATATTATATACTATATAACTATATATATATAAAGTAGATCTATTGTAAGTAATAGTACTATTTGATTAGTAGTAGGTATTATATATAATATATATAATATATATAGTAAATAGTGAGTAGTATATATATATATATAATATATATATTAGATATCAATACGTAATAGAAATTTATTAGGCTAATATATTTATACAAATGGTACCTAAGTACATAGTATTTATATTTATTAAGCAGGTGTTCATATATATAATATATATTCATTTCTTGTCTGTTGAATATTTTACAAACAAAAAATATAACCATAGTCAACTTTTTTCCGAGAAAAATAATAAATAATTTTTGGGCATATAAACTAACAATAAAATCACTCTACATTAAATAAGTATTATTTGCCTTTGGAGTTATAGATATATTAAATTTTATAATGAGAGATCATTTTAAATTATGGAGCAATCTTCTAATGAGACTATACAAGATAATAAGGCAAAAGTCAAAATTCATTTGTAATTCATAGTTGAAAAGAATCTTATAACTAGGAAAGTGGTAACAAATTAATCTCTTTTTTTTCTAAAGAAAATTCTTTTCTATGTTAAACTTTTTCTTTTTTAAAACATTATATACATATATTCAGGTGTTTTATGTATATACATATAATATATGTTTAGATTATGTGGTATGTATATAGATGTGTGTCACTATATATATTCGAATTTTCATAATTAATCTGGATATAATTATTCAGCTTACTGTATCGATAATAATATATTATAAATAATGTAAAAAAAAATGTTGTTGAATTATTTATACTTCTGATAGTTTTTTTTTTTAAAAATATGTCTTCCATGTAAAGGTGAGCGTAGAGGTTAAATATTATATATATATATATATATATATATATTAGCTATATGTATATATTTATACTATGTATCGTGTTATATTATATAATAATACACAAAAGTAAGCTACAAATATATAAATGAATGATAGCTTCTTAGTGGATATCTCATTATTTATATATCATATATATATGATATATATTATTAGTGGTATAGTTATATAAAAAAACTAAGTACGTAGGTCTTATATAATATTAATATTAATATATATTCAACTAGACTACTATAATTCAACTATATGGTCCCTATATATCAATATATATATATATAATGACTATGTAAAATTGTATATGTAAGTACATTATAGCATATAGATAATTTATATAGACATCAGGTCGCGATGGTATTTGCATTATAAAGCTCAAATAGAGATTCATATAAATCAAAAGTAATAATTTAATAAATATAGTTAATATAAACTTTATTATAATTTTATTATATTGTTTGAGTATTAAATATATATGCATGCAATCTAATTTTATACTTATAATAAGTTCCTGAATGCTGACGTTCAGTGCAATTTGCTTTGACAATATTGCTTTGACTATTTATTCTAATTTGTAATATGTCGTAAATCTCGATACTCGAACAAATATAAGGATGAGAAAATGAATATTTAGATTTGTATGCATGAATGATAACGGATAAGTTAATTTGAGGATTTGGAGATGTAATGACACGAGGATATATTATCAATGTAGGAAATATCAGGATGAAGGAAAATGTGCCAAGATTGTGCATTCAACCAGTTTTTTAATATATTTTTTTCATTTATTGTTTCTTTTTTTCCCATGTTGCATTTTTCAAGTCATTCGGTCTCAAACTCGTATATGATCAGCCTAGAAAGGGTAAAAACTCTTGTGTTATGAATAAGTGAAAGATCAAGAACTATTTTTTTCCACCATATTTCTCTAAATCCTTTATCTCTCTACTGATACATCTCACTATATATAATTTTTGTGAGTTATTATAATCTATTTTAGTTTCAAGGTGATGTTCTTCGTAATACAAATAATATTA
This sequence comes from Trachelipus rathkii, assembly GCA_015478945.1. Taxonomy (NCBI): domain Eukaryota; kingdom Metazoa; phylum Arthropoda; class Malacostraca; order Isopoda; family Trachelipodidae; genus Trachelipus; species Trachelipus rathkii. The sequence continues at coordinate 26,503 of JABUQX010091250.1, forward strand.
ATTATATATATAATTTAGAGTAATATATCGGAATTAGTTGAATAGGTCGATAATCCTAGGATGGATATATATAAATAGAATTATAGAATTAGTTCTATGGTCGCTATGACTTCGCTGCTGGTAAGCATTTCGAAATTTTAGGGTCTTCAGGGTCTACGTTTTGTTAATGTTTACAGGGTGATTTGAGAAACAGAATTGAATATTATTTTTCTTGTAATAATTTGTATATTTGAGTCTGAGTAAGTTATAGAAAAGCGGATTTGTATGTTCATAGTAATTTCGAGACCATGATAATAATAGTTAATCTTAATAGATAGTATCTTGTGGGTATTCTTGTGTGATCCAACCTTATTCGGATATTTCAGATAAGTTCACGCTTCTGTGAATCGAAATAACTTATGTTCCAAAGTTGATTTTAAGTTTTTCTGTCTCGCTCATTATAGCTAATATTATATTACAATTGTAAAGGGTTTCTCAAACATGAAAAAATGATGGATGTCTGGGACTATGATGGACCATTCATAATATTTAACAGTAAATTTAACTATGCGATCCTATGTACTTTAGTGTGTTTGAAAGCAAATCGATATTTTAGCTTCAGGTCCCAGAGTCAACATTTTTAAATTGATATAGGTTTCAAAAAAAACAAGAAATTTAACTTTTTTTATTTTGTTGTCTTTTAAAATGCTAAATTTAGATAGTTTCATCAAATCTTATAATGGTTATATAGAGTACAATATCTCTAAGGCGTTGAACTATTGTGAAATAAATATTAATTAGATAGTAATCGTGGTATTTGTGTGCCTACTATATATTCGCAATTTCAGATCTAAAAGTTCTATGGAGTTCATCTGCAAATACAATATTATATAATTTCAGGTAAGAATGTTATATTCACTTTTGCTTATTGCTTTCTATTCGAGTTCCTAGCTATGATGTTCATTGCATTAGGGTTTTCATACAGAAAATTAAAATGATTGAATTAGTCTGGGGACATTATATGGACGGGCATAATAATAGTGTAGATCTGACTATGGTTACGGCGCTTATGATTATGTTTACAGGTCATCAGTTATTTAGCTCAACGTGTCCTAACTTTTTTTGAATTACAGGTGTGTTCAAAAAATATAGAATTTAAAGACCTTTTTTGTTATATTTGTTAATCTATATGCTCTAATAGTTAAGTATAGTATATTCTCTTATAATAATAGTTATATACTATAAATATATATTAATTATTGGAATATATACTGTACATTAGAGTCAAGTTAATGTATATATATATAGCTCACTTATTATTAATTAAAATATATTAATTATTTAATAATATTAATAGTATAGTGGTATTTTTTGTGTCAGGCATCCTAAATATTATACTCGATATTATTACCTAGATCTTAAGTATTCAACGTGAGCTCTCTCTATTATATGGACTTGATAAATATTATTATTGAATTTAACTAGTATAATAAGTTTGATTTTATAATTTAATTTCATGTGACGTTTGAACATTATAATATAATATATATATACAGCATAAATATTTATGATAAATATTATTTTTATAATTATTTAATTTGAACACGAATTAAAAATCTTGTTTCATAAGAGGTTCCGGTTTTCTTCCACAGGCACAATTGTAATATTATAAATATTAGTAATAACTTTATAGATGTCTCCATATATAGTAAGCTATACACAATGCTTAATAAAATATATATAATAAGTTATAATAGATATTAATGATTCACTTGAAATGATAAAACTAGCTAAAGTTGTAAAAATTTAAAACGTTAAATATGATACGTATCAGTATAGCGCTTACCTTAAATATGAGTGATTATTGCCTAATACTATGTACTTTTTATTATAATGATATATTTAATACATAGGTACTTATCAATAAAAGTAAGAAGGGTAAAACTAAACGATGCATGACATACCATTGTTTATATTTTATTATATATATATTGTTATATGTTAAATATATATATATGACTAATTAGTATATTTAGTAAGCTTCCTAAGATATAATATATTGCTTTTATATTATAAAGTTAGATAATATATATAATTATATATATACTCTGGGGTTTGAACCTTATATTATATATATATAATATATTACTATTATTATATATAATATAATATATATATTTTAGTAAAAGATTGTCTAGAAATCACCTCACACACCGGGCAGAAGCGTGAGTGTTCAAGGAGGGGTGATGTTTTAATAGTGCTCGTTACAAAAATTGCTCCATCAAGAACCATATTTGCTGATATAGACAAAGATGCAGTTTACGAGAGTGTATGCGAGACTCTCAAATTAGCAGGAAAAAGAGAAGATGGAGAGAATTTCACAGAACAGAGGTGGCCTGGACAGAAGAGAACATCGCGGTAATCCCGGCGGGCGCCGCGAGCCGAACAAGTCTGGAATTCTAATATCAACACAAAACATGTGCAGCACACACCACCCCTGTGCTACGAGATTCATACGTAAAGGCTCGAGTCAAATAACAAGGTGGCCACAGTGCTCCCCTGAGCTCTTTTACCACTGCCCGTATTATCACCGAAAAAAGATAGCTCAAAGTTCCGAGAACAATTATATCGCACAGAAAAAAACAAGGAGTCAAGCTTGAACTGGTAATAGCTAAGGATAATAGTTTATAAGAACCTTATAGGTCCTTTGAATCAGTTCGATCTTAATTTTTTTGTACTCTCGCGTCGGATAACAGCCCGGCTGATTTATAAAGCTCCACAGCCACATCTAAGAAACGAGAGAAGCACTGCATACAAGGGCAGATGAAGACCTTATGAGATGGAGTATTGGAAGAGCAAAAAGTCTCGAAATCTAAACAGGGCTATCTCCAGATCTCTAATTTAGAGCATCGCCTAGCAACGTTTGCGATGTGTGGCTTTCTAACAACATTTTTTGTTTTGTTAAAGCCAAGGATAAGATGTTTATATTGCTATACGGAGAGACGAGAGAGAATATTCAGAAGAAGATAGGAATTTATAGATGTGGATTCGATATCAGCGAGCATTTTGTAGGAAGGTTTTGGATTTTTAAGACATGAATTGAATTTCACAAGGTTTGATTGGACCACAATCTAACGGTAAAATTCTATCCACGATAACATACACACCCACAGATCACTTATGTGTGCGCTATGCTATATATATTATGTTAGGTGATTATAATGTATAGTGACATTATACGAATTTAATATTAGCTCATATCTATACGGTCCTCAACTAGTTTTATGTTACATGTAGTTCTTATTTCAAAATAACATATATAAGAATAATATATTATTAATACTATTATTATTTATTTATGTTTGTACTTAATAAATATATATATGGCTTAATTATATATAATTTAAGAGAGATTTCTATTATATTCAAATCATATTACAATTAAATGTTGATATAGACGATTACTATGTGAATGATCAATTATTGATAAATACCTTTAATATTAATATTATAATAATATATTAGAAAAATGTAACGATTTAGTGTATAATTAATATATTTTTATATATATATATATTATATATAATTATATATATATATATATATAGTATATATATATAATATATATAATTATTATATATAATTGTGTGTGTGTGTGTGTGTGTGTTGTGTGTGGTGTGCTGTGTGTATGTGTGGTGTGTGTGTGTGTCTGTTGAGTGCCAAAATACAAACTCTACAATTGTATACAGAGTAATATATTCCTTAAACACGAAATTAAATTGGATGAGTAAACAAAATCACACTGTTAGAAAATAAATTTAAAAATTGATTACAATGAATGAATAATAAGAGCTCGATGTGTGGTGTAATAGTATGACCTTATCGTATATTAATAATATAATATATGTATTCATCATATGATATAAAAGTATTATTGATTATTTATTATATATATTTTCTTCTTTTAGTTTAACGTCTACCAATAAATATAATTTAGTTTAATATAATATATATTCATTACTAAAATCGTGAATTTGCAATGCATTTCACGAACAGGCACATGAATCCATTTCATTCTTCAATGGACGCATAGTATTTTATTTATAATAATATAAATATAGCAATTTAACTTAATGGTTCCATATATGAACTTTGTGTGTGTATAAGTTATCTAATTTATCTACGATGATAATATTTAGGCTGCAAGGTCGCACGTTTCATGTTACTCAGGTCCTACACAATAAATAATCAATTTGTGCTTATTAAATAGTTTGTTTTTAATTTTTGTTTGTTAATATGGCTATATAGATTATATATATGACCTATAATAATGTTTACTACATATCTAATTGTATTGTGATTACGCTACTGTAGATGTTTCTTATAAGATAATTGTCGATTAAATAGAATCTCATTTTAAATAAGAAGGTAGAAACGTGGTAAATAAATTTTTCGAGAGAATATGCACTTTTTGGTGATAACAGAACACCATGCATTATCCTATAATAAAGATTTAATACAATAAAATTAAATAGTATGTTTATAACCACTTTCCTCAGTACGGGTTAATCAAAAAATATAAGTATAAATCATAAATAAGAAAGTGTCCATGATATATGTACTCATCAATCAATAATAAAATAATAATAATAATAATATATAATAAATAATAATAATAATAATCAAAAATATAATAATAATTATAAATATAATATATAATATAATTACTAATATTAATAAAGAAATAAATTGATATAGCGGTATTGCAATTTACTTTGGCTTTATAATAAATACAATAGTTCTGGCACTAATTTACTATGTAAGTAGATACGTACTGGTAATCAATTAATAATTTAACTAAGCAAGAATAATTCGGGATATACATACAAATAAAAAAATGATTGTTTTTATAATGTTAATAGGGAAACAACAATTATAGAGATGAAGCGTTCAAAATTATTACCAATAGCGTAAAACTAATACTCAATAGTTATTTAGTTTATCAATTGTCAAAACTAATGACATGATGTTGTGATTTGAAAAGACACATATTGTTAAATGAGATGTATATAATATACACATTCGCTGATTAATTTTATCAAGTAGCTGATAACAGTCTGCAGGGGGCGTTAGCCTAGTCTTGGTGTTTTTTATTAACAAGTTGTATACTGGATAATAAAGCTATAGAATTCTTGAAACTGGTTTTCTTATGTATATGAGTAAATTACATGTAAGTATTGCCTAGATAACTCTCAAGTAAAATGGTGATTTTTATCCTCAAAATCATAATAGTGATTTCAGAAATAACCTAAACTCGTACATCATCGTATGCGTCATGAATTTTCCCTCAATAATCTTGAATTGGCAATATTAAAACAAGTTAATACTTAGATTATGTATAATTTAAAGAGTTTAGAATATAAATAATCAACAAGAAAATGAAAGGGAGGCAGTTGGTTATTTCTCTCTATAAGATGTCGTGCAATTTATTACAATTGGTGAAAATAAATATCGTTACAAATATGTATTCGAATAAACCATTATATAAGTTTTTATGAATCATTCGAATTTGAGCACATACGCAAAAAGAAACTATTTTTTGCGCTTTTTAAACTCAAGATATGTTATTATATTATTACACTTAGGGTGCGAATGGTGCCAGAAGTTTTTGTTTCTTTTTTTGTGAATATAGAATTTAATTCTTCATGAAGATCTGAGTCTCTCGTACACTAGCTACTTATTCAACGTTTTTGGCACCAAAATAGCCTTATGTGTAGAGGTTTTAGTAATGAGGTCAGGTGTGTTTAGCCATTTTTTTCTCCTCACTACAAAGTTTATCTCAGAGAATTATTTTTCTATCACAAATTTAAACAAACACCATTATTTTCTTGTTGGAGAGTAATTTGAGGCAACTCAGTCGAGTACTCGATCATCCACACTATTATTATTAAGAATATACTTATAGATCCATTCAATAATAAACGTTTAGATTCTGCTTGTAGTGTGTTTAAATGGGGCTAAGAGTTTCTGTGAAATTTTGATGTGAAGAACTCAATAGAAGCACTAACGTTTGTTCTTTATTTTTTTCTACTCATAATGGACATTCTTTTTCTCAGATATATCACGAATTCGAAGATTACAAATTGTGATAATATGAAGAACAATAAACACGTAAAAATACTATTTATGGTATATATAGTTTTAAAATAATAACTAAAATATTAAAGTTACACGTTCCACGAGATTAAACTATAATTATATTAGTGGTATTTTATTATTGAGTAAATAAACTATATCTTGATATGGAGTATTGAATATACGCTTATATAATTAATAGTATAATTAATAAAATAATATAATATATTTTATAAGTAATCATAGTATATCTAATATCGTGGTATTTTATGTGTGCAAATTATTCAGAATTTCAGATGCAAAGTTAACTAGCGTAACTCTCGAGTCTCATACTAGAATATTATATATATTGATTTCAGATATGATTATGAAATTTAATTTTTTCTTGTCTCTAGGCTCACGATATAGCTAATTATATTTCTATTTCTAAATAATTGTGGTTTCCAATTGAACTCAGAAGAACTGATGATGTCGTGGGTATACTCCAGCCTTTGGATATGAAGATCGGCGTGTTAATCACTCAAAAAATTTAAAATTTATAATTTTTTTTGTTTATATTATATCGAAACTACTCTGGACTCTGCTGAGTTCCGACGGTGCTATGACTCTCGCTCGGGTCGTTCAAGGCATGCTCCGTATGTGACTTCGCCTCTAAGGTCACCAGGTTCTTTTCACGGTTCCTCAGCTAGTCGGCTCGGTCTCTGCAGCTCAAACTCTCGAGGCAGAAAACATCGTGATAATCCGACTTAAGGTATTTGCTAACTCTTTATTTGAGATTTGTCTCTAGAATTGCTAATATATTAGAAGCTTCTAATCTGTGAATGTGAACTCCATCGGGGAACGTTTGATAACTCAGTTGATATCAAAAAAATTTATCTACAAAAAAATGATTGTTTGAATCAAAATTTATTCACTTAGCTCATTGAGGCTCACATAAGCTTCTGAGCTTCGGGCTCCGGTTTCCGACCTCGACTAAAGTTTTGCACGTAGTTTATTTTAAAATTGGTCTCACTATTTGAAATATTTACAACATCCGGTATTAGATGGACGCAACTATTTTGATACTTATCCGGTATGAACAAATATTTAAAAAAATTTGACCCGTGGAATGCCCGGCTCCGCGCTCCGGCTCCAGGCTCCGCTCTGGCTCCGGCTAAGGTTTCTGCACTATTTGAAATTTGTTCAGCCGTTTTTTCTGGCATATATCATATATATATTATATAATATAATGAGAGTTAAGAATTACTATATTGTTTCCTTTTATTTATGATTTTTAAAATTATTATTTACTATTTGATTATACATATTAATTATATATATATATATTATTGCTATTATAATTATTATCTATTAATTATATATATATATAAAGGTAGTAATTCACTCTACAAATGAAATGTATGATTGTCTTGGTGTATACTTTGTGAAACCTATATATAATTAATTAAATAATATATTATTAATTTATATAAAATTTAATACTTATATATATATATATATATATAATGGTCCCTAATATAATGACTTGTGTGATTAATAGCATTATTAATATATAATACTAGAATTTATTATTAATAGTACCTCAAGTCCTATTACTATAGCTATTTATTTATTATGATTAATATATCTAAATATATATAATATATAATTATAAAATTCCATGATGATAAAAAGTATCAATGGATTAAAACACTCAATTCTGAATTATAATTAACCTAATTCAAAAATACAATGAAAAAAAAAAAATAATACATTAACTTAAGATTTTGAAAAATAATAAAACGGAAAAAAATATTACTAACCTAATATTTCGAAAAAAAAATAAACTATTAACCTAAGATTTCGAAACATAGTATAAATGAATGAGCGAGATTTCGAGAAATTAAAATGAGATATTATTAATCTAAGACTTCGAAGAAAACATTATTAACCTCTTTATCATTATTATTTTATTATTTTTATTATTTTTCAAAATCGTAGGTTACCAATACCCAAAAAAAAATTTTTTTCGAAATTAAAGTTTAAATTATATTTTTTTTATTTTCCGAAATATGTTAATAATCTTTTAATTTTCTGAAATCTTAGGTTAATTAATAACAGTTTATTTTCCTCTTTTTCGAAATCTTAGTTTAATAATATCTTATAATAATATCATTAACCTCTGGATCGGGAAATAAGAAAGATGAGATATTAATCTATGATTTCGAAAATTAATAAAAATATTGTTAACCTAATAAGATTTCGAAAAAAAGTAAGAAAAATTAGCTGCTATTAATTAACCTAAGATTTCGGAAAATTAAAAGATAATTAACTTTTTTCGGAAAATAATAATAATTTAAACTTTTATTCCGAAAAATTTTTTTTGGGCATTATTAACCTAAGAT